>CAUYPK010131800.1:0-30092 GCA_963574355.1 Loris lydekkerianus
CTATTAAAAAAATGGAGACTTTATATTCTTTGTATTAACCTGGATGGAAGTGGAAGACATTATTCTTAGTAAAGCATCACAAGAATGGAGAAGCATGAATCCTATGTTCTCAATTTTGATATGAGGACAATTAATGACAATAAGGTTATGGGGGGGGAGCAGAAAGAGGGACAGAGGGAGGAGGGTGGGGCCTTGGTGTGTGTCACATTTTCTGGGGGCAAGACATGATTGCAGGAGGGACTTTACCTAACAATGTAACCTGGCTTATTGTACCCTCAATGAATCCACAACAATTAAAAAAAAAAAAAAACTTTACATAGCATAGAGTAAAATCCTCCTTTTTCTGGTAGCTACAGTTGCAGTGAAGTTGCAGTAAAAACAATTTCTGGTTAGAGAAGGCAGGTGAAAAGCTCTGGAGCAACAATGGCTGAGAAAGAGGAAGAGGAAGAGAGGAGAGTTCCAGACAAAAGGAATCATTACTTCAGTGCAGAAACTCAGCCCAAGTTCCTGACTGATCACTGGACAACCCATAGGGTGAGTTGGGAATAGTGGAGAAAAATTAAACAAACTTACCCCTGAGAATTATAAAAGACATGAGATGTGAGCTGCTACATATTGCAGGGAACACAGTCTGCAATATGAGACTGAACAAGTCAATTGCCTGCTCAAATTAATGGCATCAACAATTTTGCGGGAGAGAATAGAATAGAGTCTAGAAAATATACAGTGTAACCCTCACAACGTTTTGAACAGGATACAATTCAAATTTCTTAGAAGAGGAAGGCCAAGAATGTGTCCAAATTCTAAGGAAAAGGATAGTCAACAGATGCCAATGTGATGGCTCAGAGTCTAAAATTATTAGCAGCAGGAGGTTGGTAAAGGAGTTATTGAAACTATGATCTGTAAGCTCAATGAAAATCCATTTATAATGAATGAAAATAGAAAATTCCATTGGGGGAAAAAGCCCAATTACAAATAGAATTCTACTACTGGAATCACTTGCCTTTGTATATGCTGATGTCAGTCTGAAATTTAAAGGGATTCTTTGTTTACTGTGTGTATAATATATGATTCCATGTGGGAAGTCCTAAATGGGCAGTTATTTCAGACTTTTTCTGTATCTTAGCTTCATCTGCTTTGGTAAATCATTGTCTGTTTCTCAGGAAAGATACACAGGTATCCTCTTGATGGAGTAGAATGGGTCACCTCAACCATATATTATTGCATATTACCAAGCCCCTGTATTGCAAATTTTGAAAAAACTGAGGTATCTGTTCATGAATAGACAAATATTGAAATTGAGAGAAACACTAAAAGGAAAGATATCTATTTAATAAATGTAAAATATGTTTTTTTCAAATCATTAAACAATATCAACTTTTAAATATGTTGCATAAGAACAACCGGATAATAAAATTTACAAGTTAAAATATAATAAGTTATCCTTCACCCTGCACACCACGAAACTTCCCAGTGAACCAGAGGTATAAAATAAGGCTGAGATTATTCAAGGATTGTAGAAAACACAGTTTCTTTATATCCTTACATATGAGAAATTCCCTATGTTTAAAATTCCAAAAGCACTAATGGTAAGGATAAATACTTATTTAGGTAATTCTAAAAGTCCCTATGTGACAAGAAATGCCTAAGTAAAATATGACAAACTAGGACAAGTATTTGCATTTTGCATCTTATAGTAATAATTGTAGTTATATCTCATATAATATAACAAATTCTATCAAAGGCAAAAATGGGTTGTACCTAACATATGAAGTGTCAAAGAATTTAGAAGAATAAAACCAGCAAACTGAAAGGAAAATGGACATGAGATATAATCAGACAGATTACAGAAAGGCATTAAACTGTCTTTAAATATGACACAAATCCAGGATTTCCTCTTTTTTAAGACTGAAGAATTTCCGTGATGGGTGTGTGTATTTATGTGTGTGTGTGTATCTATATACAGGGTAAAGTTCCTGTTTATGACATTTAAAATACCGTGCAATTTAAAACAGTGTGTAATTTAAAATGTCACATGAACTTTATGGCCCCCCTGTCCACACACATACCACATTTGTTTGAGCTACTCGTCCATCAGTGGATGCTGAGGTGGTTTCCATATCTCAGCTGTTGTGAAAATGCTGCAATAAACATGGGATTGCAAGAAAATGGGGTTCATGAAGTACCTCTTCAAGATGCTGATGTTATTTTGTCAACATGGATGAACCTGAAGGATATTATGCTAAATGGAGTAAACCACATACAGGAGGACAAATACTGTATAATTCCACTTGTATATAGAATCTAAAAATGTCAAGTCAGAAGGAGAGAGTAGAATGGTGGTTACCACAGGCAAGGGGGTGGTGGAAGAGAAGAAATGTTCGTCAAAGGTACAAACTTTCAATGATAAGATGAACAAGTTCAGGAGATCTAATGTACAAAATAAGTGATAGTGGATGTGTTAATTAATAAAATTGTAGTAATCATTACACAATATGTGCATATATCAAACCATCACATTAGTCACCTATTAAACATTTTATAATGAAAAAAAAAGAGAAAAAAGTTTTCAAATATATTAAAAGAGCCTCAAATTCCTCATAATAAAAACAGTGCAACTAAGACTACAGTAATAATGTAATGCTGTGTTATTAGGGAGAATAAAAACTTAAAAATAGTGTTGTAGTTATTGCATGACCAATATGATTGGCAAACAAGTTAAATTTACAAAAAAAATTCAATGTTACACTGAGGAGCATTTTATTCACTGAAGCCAACAACCAAAATCATATAGTGGGCATCATAGTGAGCCCGTGGGAAGATAAGCACTTTCTTTCATTACTGAAATCCAATATGGATAAACCATCATGAAGCAGAATTAGTCCTTGTTCAGACAAAGTGGTATTTCAATTTGCCTTTTGACCTAGTAACGTTACATCTTAGAATTTTTTTTTTAAATGTGCAATAAAATATGAGATAACATATGTCAACCATTGTTTTTAAAAGTTTTTGACACTACTTTTAAGAGCAAATGACTGTAAACAACCACAAACGCACATCGAAAAGGGACTGGTTGCACCAACTATATTATATCTGCACAGTGGATTATTAGGATTACAATGTAATTGTAAAAGATCGTGATGTCTTTATACTTTGCTTTCTACATTGCTATGGTGATCTCCTGATTATATGTAAATAAGAAGATGAGCAAAAACTAGGTGTCGAACTATGTATAGAGTGCTGCCTTTTGTACAAGGAAGTGGGTTATGGATAAATTTTCACACACACACACACACACACACACACACACACACACGTCTGCTTAGGTTAAAAGAAAAGAATGCCTTGACTAGAAATTCAAACCAAAAGGGAATTTAAAGGTTTACCAATTGGGGAAAGAAGGAAAAGGATAAAGAAGACAGCAGTGGAATTTAGAGAAATCTCACTTGACTGTGAACAAACTTTTGAGTTGCATGACATCTTCGTTACTTGGAAGGAATTTATTAAAGGGAGGCAGGGAGGAGGAAGGAAGGAAGGAAGGGAGGAAGGAAAGGAGGAAAGGAGAAGGGCGGGATGAAGAGAGAGAGGGAGAAAGGGAGGAAGGAAATGATATAATTTGATTTATTTACCTCTTTGGTTGTTGCAAGGCTCACATGCTATCACATTTAGAAACTGCATTGTTTTACACATGGCAGGCACTGGGATTAGCAACAATAAACAACAATCTTGATAAATTGCTTAATAAAATATATTCTAATGCATTTTTTTTTTTAACACAGCATGGCTTTTATTCTAGATATTTCTTCACTATGACATTTATCTGGATTACCTTTGCCTGCAACTAGAATTCGGTACTGGTTTAATAAGTATAATATATTAACATGAAGACCTTTGGGATTTTGGTTAGTTATAATCCTAACTGATTAATTTACTTCTTAGCTCACACTTACTTTGAGGATTTAAAAAAAAATACCCTAAATGAATTTGATAGCTAATATTTTGCCCCCATACCCTTCAAGTGAGCAAGTTTTCTTAGCTACTAATTACTGACATACAGGCCCATATAATAGTTACTCTGTAACAATCCTATATCTTTGTTAGTGTAAATATTTTTGGTATAATTATGGACAGTAGAACACAAGAAAAATTAATCAATATGTGTTTTTAAGGCTGACAACTGCTCATCAGATCCTATAGTACAAACTGAAAAATCTCTTCTTTCCTTAAATAAAGAATCTTTCAACTGGCAGACAAAGGCAAGAAAGAAAGGAGATTGTCAAGGATCATCCAACCAGTATTTAACCACCTGGACCCAGAATGGCACCATTATTTTTGTTTTATCTTCCATCTCTGGAAGACGTCTCACAGAGTCACCAGATTCCAAGTCACGGTTGACCTTCCCAGCCTGGACAGCTGCTGCTTAGCAATGACTCTGCACCCTGGGACGGTGGCATGATCGTTTTGTTGCTCACAAAGCAACATCAAATGGAGATTTCTAAGAAGGCCAAAACATGAGCCCATAATAGTGAATTGAATTACAAAGAAGAGGAAAGATGTGGCTCTAGAGTAGAGCTAGGGTTCAGCAAACTTTCCCTATAAAGGGACAGACGGTAAATATTCTAGGTACTGTGGGCCATGGATGGTTTTTATTACATTCTTCTTTCCTTCTTCCTCTCACCATTTTCTCTTCATTTCCCCTTTCCTTCCTTCTTTCCTATCTCACTTTCCCTTCCCTTCCCTCCCCTCCCCTCCGCTCTCCTCCGCTCTCCTCCCCTCCCCTCCACTCCCCTCCCCTCCCTTCTTTTCCCCTTCTCTCTCTCCCCCCCCCCCTTTAAACATTGTTTCAAATACTTTCAGCTTTCAGATCATGCAAGAAAAATGTAAAAGCTAGATTTGGCCAATGAACAAGAAAAATAAATTCACAGCTATCTAATAGAATTTTGTATGAAAATGAAAGAGTATATTCTGTCCTATATGTTACAGTAACCATAATGATCCTAGCTACCCAGCACTTGAAATGTATATAGTGCAAAGAAGGTATTGGATTTTTACATTTATTTAAATTTTATTGAATTCAAATTTGAATAGTCACAATACGCTAGCAGTTACCACACTGGACAGAACAGACAACCCAGCATTTTCCACAACAGTGTCCTTACCTTATTTCTTGACATTACCTGTGGCCTGTGGCTTATATTCTCATCCAGTTATTTGCTTAATACTGAATTAGATCTTCAAATATTATATGTTTACATAGTTGACCCTTCAACAAGAAGATGGTCAGGGTTTGCAATCCTCTTGCACACTCAATCTTCCTATAACTTTTGACTTTCCCACGCTTACCTACTAATTGCCTACTATTGTCTGGGAGCCTTACTATAATAATAACACAAAGGGTCGATTAACACATATTTTGCATGCTACATGTATAATATAATGTATTTTTACAATAAAGTAAGCCAGAAAAGAAAATATTATTAAGAAAATCATAAAGAAAATACATTCACATTACCGCCTGGTATCTACCAGTATTGCAAATTCATGTTGTCTGTTTACAAGGTAAACGGGTCTGTGTGACACGGCGGGACCCACAGCTGTCTGTGGTCTGGATCAAGCAGTTCAGATTTTTCTGGTAATGTCGTGACTTTTCTCTGCTCCTTGGGAGCACTTCCAGCATCACCAGTGGGACATTGTGAGTCCCTTGGTGTTATTTAACACTTAAGGCATCACACTGAGCACAGTAGAAGGCAACAGATGATGTTTTCCTGCTGAGCATAACTTACTGAAGAGAGGAACTACTCAGGGGGAGAGGGTTAGGGGCACACAGTGTTTCATGCAGATACTGATGATACTGGGGCTCACCACGGTGGCAACAGGTGGTGACTAGGGAATTACATAGCAGTGCAGTGTGTGCTACAGTGAATCACAGGTAGTTCTGATTTAATACAGCATCTTTATGTCTCTTTGCAGTTCTTTCAACTGAGAACAGTGTTGGGTACAGTCTGTGTCTGTGTGTGTAGTTTTGATAAATTTTAACTTTTTATAATAGATTTATGTATACTGTATTTTATAGCAATAAATGATAAAATATACTAATATCTACATATATTTTACACATTCATGACATACCTAAATTTTTAGGTGAAGTTTGCATGTTTTTCAAATTGTTACAAATCTCTAAACATGATTTTCCAATATTGATTGCATTGAAAAGAATCTGTGCCTAAGCAGACCCACGCAGTTCACACACGTTTTTCTCAGGGTCATCTGTATAATACTAAGTATGTTTTCTTCCTCACAGGTCTAGTTTCAGTGTAAGCATGGTGGTTGCTTGGCCGTCTCAGCTCCTATACTCTGTGGTCTTTGAGGGAAGGGTCTACACTGACTTCGTCCATTTCTCTAGTCCCAAGGTCTAGCAGAAGACTTGGTGCAAAGTAGACATGGAACAGGTGTTTATCAAATGACATTTGGGAGGGCCATAGAGTAGAGTGTTTCCCAAACAGTCTGGGAAACTGGGTAAAACTGATTTTCTTGATGACCTTTATATACTCACATAAACGTATGAGCTTTCAAATTGCATTGTAGGTCACAGCATTTCCAGAGCAATAACAGCCTTGTATTTTGTGTGTTCCTTTCTAGAACAAAAGCTGCTTTTGCAGTTCACATATGATCTAGACAGTTCCAGGATTAAAGTTTAAATACGGTGTACTTTTTCTATAATGTCTCTTATACTAATACTCTCTAAGAAAAGGATATCGTTTGGGGAGATTAAACGTAGCCATAATTCTTTGTGCCTACTGCTATTAATGGGTGGAACTTACTTCTTCACTCATGGAATGACTCTAGGCTGGCAGGACGACTTGTTTTTGCCAATAAAGCATGATGGGAGTAATTCTGTGTAAGTTCTGGCCCAAGCTCTTGCTCTTTGCTCACTGCATGCGCAAGCCTGGTGTAGCCACTTCAGGAATGAGAGCACATGACAAGAGATGCCCAGTCATACCAGAAGGCCACCAGTCCCCTGTTTCAGGCTTGCTCTCTGAGCCTGCTCAGCTTTCTATGATGAGCCCAGATGACACAGCTTGGAATAGAGAGGAGCTGTCCCAGCTAATTTCAGAAAGAACTTTGGGCCCACCCATACATTGCTTGACAGCTGAAAGATTGCTATTTTATACCACTAAATTTTGGGGTGGTTTCTACATAATACAGTTTAACTAATATACTCCCAATACCCCCTACTGTTACTTATATATAAAATGATGTTACATGATCTTCAGGCAGACCATTATGTAACCTTGATTTGCATACTGAGTGAGTTATTCCTTTTCCAATTACTGTGCAAGTCTTTTTAAGTCAAGAGAAAACGTCTTCATTTTGGTGATAGCATATCTTCAATATCTAATTATCCTCTTCTCCACTTTTAACAATGATATTGCATGTTTGGGGCTAAAAATGAATAGCAACATGTACTTCTCATTTTTATTTTAAGAAGTACCTCAACTCATGACAAGTGATAATGGCTTTTCATTTATAATAATGATGAAGATTTATTTTAAACATTAAATAAGATCGAGTCAAGTAAAGTTATAAATAAACACTTTAATAAGGACTCTGATATGCTAAAAATGCCAAACATGATAGAAAGTTGCAGCAGTTTGGGAAACATTACTTAGACAATCTAATAGGCATGGCTGTAGCAGGGGTGAGCTGCTAGAACAGGGTTCAGTTATTGAATATGTTTGCCAGCACCCTCACCTCAAAGACAAGATTAATATTTAAAAAGTTAGGAGAATAACAAAGACCAATATTAATACTTCCCATTTTTTGCCTAGGGAAATCTTTCTCTCCAGAGGCAAGAAGCATCTGCCAAAGATTATTAATGTCTGTGTTTCACCTTCACCCTTTGTTGCCCAGACCGTGACCAGCCAGATGCCAGCATGCTCGTCCTAAAAGCATAGGATGGTACAAAATGTGAATCTTAAAGACGGCTATACATTTTGTGACTTTTTTTCTAATTAGGAGGTGGTGACTATGCCCCTTACCCTTGCATCTGAACAGGCCGTGTGATACATTATTAGGAGAACACAATGACGCCACTATTAGATGTGTTCCTGGGTCCTCAGGTACCATCACTTCCTGTCTCTTACAACACTTTGTCTGGGAGCCCTTAGCAAACACATAAAAAGCTCAACTACTCTGAAATCTTGTAATACAGAAGCCAGGTGTGGTATTTATTTGGTCAACAGTTGAGGGTGAACCCAGCCTTTCAGTCATCTCCTCTAAGGCACCAGGTACTCCAAGGCCCTATCCCCTCACAAGTATCAAGAAGCTTTCTTGGACTTTCTACCTCAGCTCATTCACCATTGAACACCCTCAATAATCTCTGCTGATGCACAGTGGAAGAGAATAATCTTTTTATCCAAATTTCTAACCAAGGAAAGCCATGATATATGTTGCAATTCCGTTGTTTCATGGTAGTGAGCTTGGAGATGGTTTTATTATGCAACAATAAATAACTGAAATAGACCAAAGAATTCTCAGTGCAAATAATTCTAAAATGGCCATCAAAGAATTGATTGCCTAGTAGTCCTGACCACATTGAAGTCTAATAGGAAGACTGCCTTGAAGTATGACCTAAAATATGTAAAACTTAATGCAAATTTTCATTTACCATTTCCTCCTTCTTTGTTTTTTGAACTTAAATCCTTCACCTCAGGATCAATTATAGGACCTTTCTGAGCCTAAATTGATCATATATAAAACTGGAGATTACAATACCTGATTGTCTCATATCACTGCAAGATAATAAAATTATTGAATTGCAGGGAAGGGAGAATAAGAAAGAGAAAATTAATATCAACCAAGTGTCTAATGTATGTCAATCATGTGCCTGCTATTTCCCCTGCCCCCTTGCAGTTTGGTGACAAGAGCACAGACTTAGGATCAGGAGAATGAGTAATATTATCTGTAAGATATTAGATAAACAATTACCAACTTTGAGAAATTCTCTCATAATCTGATAATGAAGGAGGTCATTATTTTCACTAACATTACTGGGTCATTTATAATGAGATTCACATATGTCTGTTCTCTTAACAGACTTTATGAATTTAAAAACTGCTAGGAAATAACATTAAAGATGGCCACGGACAAGGACAAGAAGTCTATCATTTTACTGGACTAATGACCTCTGTAGACATGTGTCAGCTTCACATGTTTGTAATTTTTGATGATCATAATGGGGAGACCTGGAGGGAGGATGCCTGTTCCTTGAAATCCTCGTGACTCAGGAAGCCGGGTTTAGTGACAGATTCAGGTGCAACTTATCATTAAATACCTTTTCCCCCAAAGACCAGCTGATCTTATTAATTGGCCCTTTAGGAAGAAAAATAAAATAATATACGTGAAAGTATTAGGAAAATAGCAAAAAGATTTGTAATGGAAAGCACTTCTATTTCTATAGTATTATTACTGAGAGCAGTTAGTGAGTCAAATCCTTTTTTGCAATTGATCTGGGCAAAAGGGAACTCAGAAAAACAGAGCCATTATTAGGTAAGCATTCAGCTTTTCCACCAAGAGCATGAAACTTCGGGACTTAAAGTTCTAAAAGATAAACTTCCATCACGTTCTTTACATTTCTCTCAGACGGTTGGATGACTGAGAAATTTAACAGCATAACCAATTCTTTGGGTATCCACCTTTGCCTTGCCAGTTTCCAGAACTTGTCTCTAGCCCAGTGACTGAACCTCTCCAGGGCTCATTTTCCTCCTCTGAACAATGGATATTTATTTAATAAATACTTACTACGAATCTTCATGTGTACAACCTACTTCTTAAGTTTAGGAGAGAGGAATGCACTGAATAACAAAATACCATACCATAAGGGTGTTGAGTGGATGAATGAGATCACGCTCAAAGCTTTTGGCTCCTAGCAAGTGCTCAATAAAGATAAGTACAATAATGAAGTTAAGTAGTTTGAAATGAAAAAAAAAAAAAAAAAAACAATTCTAGGTAAACAATTCCAGTGACAGGGTTTCAAAAGTTGCTAAAATGGCCTCGGCAAGTGAATATATTATGCTCAAAACAACTTATTATTTATTTTTTGATCTGTCTTAGTAAAAGTACCAACACGTCTCCAGAGAGGAAATACTAGCTGCATGCACGGTTCCAGGAAATATTATGTGTGTCTAGAAAGAGAGAGAGGCAGAGAGACTGAGAGACAGACAGATGGTACAAATGTTGGAGTTAATGGCATAAAATGGTAGTGAGTGATTCTGGGTGAGGGAATATTATGGTGGTTTGTACCATTCTTATTCTTTAAAAATCTCTATACATCTATTTTATTTTTCTAAATAAACACTTAAAAAAAGAAGAAACAGAGGAGCAACTTCTTAAATGGTGTGCTGGTTGGAGCCCCAGATTCCATCCAGCAGCAGGGGAGCATCTGCAAACACAGCAACCTAGGCGTTCACTGGCTGCACGATGTGGGTCAACTGTCAGGCCACAGAGAGACTTAGCTGGATTAAGCAATGTTAACCAAGACTCTTTAAGGATTTTTTGTTGTTGTTGCATTTCTCTTATAATGTGTTTTAGAACTTGCCTGGCTCCCAGAGCCCCTAGGACAAAGTTGGTTTCAATAAATGGAATCAGTATACATAATTAATAGAAACCATTTGGTTCCTAAAATCAGCTGTTACATCTCTGGAATTACTCTTTAATGTGGTATTTCTCAAAATTCGACTGGTCGAAATTTATATCAAAATAAAGTAACAGCATGACCTAGTGGCCAAGACCACCTGGGATCAAACCCCAGCCCTGCCTCAGCTTGCTGGTGTTACCCTGGGACAAGGAACTCTGACTCCATTGCTCTCCTGCAAAACATGAATAACACAAAAAAATACAGTTTCTGTGGCTTTAAATAAGTTAACATTGATAAAATGCTTATAAGTGTGTCTGACATGTAATAAGCACTATATGATTGTTTGTTAGAAAAAATGAAATCACCTGGAATGGAGACGCAGATAGAGTTCAGGTTTCTGGATCTCATTCAAAACTGAATGAATTGGAATCCCTTGAACCAGTAGCATTTTAACAAGCTCTCTAGACAATTCTTAAAGACATCACAGTTTGAAAGCCACTGCTCTAGTTATGAGGAGCCTTGATGAACTGATTCCACAGGGGCAGTTAATACAGTAAACTCCATCTTTACTTTGTATTTCAGTGCCTTAGGTCTGCAAAATCCCCAAATCCTTATGGGAGATTTCTCCCCAAATCAAATTAAATGGGCCAATAAAACAGGCCTCTGTGCTGATTAGCATATCAAATCGCAGCTGAGAATGCAGGTTTCTTTGGCTTGTTTCCTCCAGGTGGCTTCTCGGCCTTGATCAGTGTCCCCTGGACAAGCACTGCTCACTGTTCTTATCTCCGTGGGTCTGAGGACGAGCTGCAAATGGAGCTGCTGGGAATGTGGACTACAGCCCTTCCCCCTAAATCCTCATTCCAAACTCTCTGCACGGTAGGAGAGAAGCTATAATAAGAAAATTCCGGCTAAGTGTTTAGGGGGAAAATACCAATTAGGTGTGATGATTTCAGCAGGAGCATCTGAGTGTGCACACTTGTGTACATATGTTTGTGTGCTCGTGTGTGTGCATTTTCCCAGAGGGGCATTAGAGCTGCTGCAGAAAATTTGCTATTAATATTTTTAATATTTATTTTATTAGTGACATCAACTTCAAACTGGATGCCTTTATGAAGCACCAAAAAAAATGAGACCATAATGTGAGGAGAGCGTTTATGTTAAAAGTAACAAAGCCCACAAAGGCCAAGGCACAAGCCTCAGTGGCTATTTGAGCAAAGGGAAGGCAGTGGTGACAGGCTCCCAGCTGGGGGTTACCTCTGAGAGGTAGTGTCTTCAGGATCCTAAGACCTCAAAGGAACCTGCATTATGAGATATTCACCTTTTTGATGGATAGAGGTTTTTTTTTGAGACAGAGTTTCATTTTGTCACCCTCAGTATAGTGCCATGGCTTCACAGCTCACAGCAACGTCCAATTCTTGATTTTAAGCAACTCTCTTGCCTGAGCCTCCCAAGTAGCTGGGACTACAGGCACCTGCCACAACGCCCGGCTATTTTCTTCTTGTTGCAGTTCTTGGTGTTTAGCAGGCCTGGGTCAGATTTGAACCCGCCAGTCTCAGTGCATGTGGCTAGCACCATAATCACTATGCTACAGGCGCCGAGCCAGATACAGTTATTTTTATAGATACAGAGATGACTGTCACAATGTAAATATTATTTTACCACTAAAGATAAATTAATAGTAGTAATAAAAATAATAGTTATGAGCTGAACTTTGCCCTCCCCCAGATATATATGCTGAAATCTTAACCCACCCAACCTCAGACTGTGACTATATGTGGATATAAAGTCTTCAAATGGCTAAATTCAAAAGAAGTCATGAGTGTGAGCCCTAGTAAGAGAAATTTTGGCCCCATATCTTCACAGAAAAAAGGTGATGTGAGGACAGGAAGAAGACAGCCACCTACAAGTCAAAAAGAAAGGCACCAGGAGAAAGCAGCCGGAACACACCGTGGTCTCACACTTCCACACTCCAGAGCTGGAGGAAATACAACTTCACCATCTAAGCCACCCAATCTGTGGTATTTTGTTTTGGAAACTTTAGCAATCTGTTACAATAATAATAATAACTACATTAATACTAATATATCATGGTGCCTTAAATTGTACAGAAGAGTGTTATGATCTCTTTGAAATTCATGTAAAATTTGCATAAATGTTTACTCCGAGAAAGACACATTAATACCATCAGTGCCATTTACAAATGAAGAAACTAAAGTCCAGACAGTTGGCCGGAAGCCCCTTTGCTAACAGTCACTGAAGACAGAACTTCCACACACGGCTTCTTACTGAGAGGATCACACTCCTTTCATTATCCTACAGGGCTGTCTTGAACCTCCTACTCCCCAATAACTTGGCTCAGTGAAACCCCAGGGAGGAAAGGACATTAGATGTGACATCTCCAGACTGATCACCTTTCAGCATGGGAGTCAGTGAGTGGCTAGGGCACTGCCAGTGACAATTTTCTTGGTCATATGCCTTTTGGAGCAGAGGCAGAATTAGGGGCTGTACTAAAAGCATCTACATACCGTGTCCAACCTGCGATCTCTATTCCTGTGATCCCCCATATCTAGCTGGGAGGGTGCGATCAGCTGAGGTTTTCTCCTATTTTTAATAATTTTCATTTTGTCCCAGCTTGCAAAGGATTAGAAAACAAAATGCTAATAATTCCTTTTCCTAAACTTCTTACAACTCAGATTATGACTCCCGTGGATCCGAGGAAGATGTGTGTGAAATTCCTCTGTCTTCCTCCATCCCATTTTCAGGCACTGGGCCTTGCTCACAGCTGCGGGGAGGGAGCCGTGCGTGTGACTGTGTACAGTGGGTGGATCCCCTTCTACTTTGGGGGTGCTTTCAGCAAGTGTGCCTTGTCCTTCAGCTCCCATGAGGTAATGTAGACGTTGTCAACTCCAAAGTGCTGAACAATTTGTTCTTTTCTGGAAAGTCTTTCCTTCCCTTCCCTTTTCAAATCATCCAGCCTGAACATTTATGCTTGGCTCTTAGTTCTTGTCCACTGTCCTTTCAAACATTTTCCTAAAACCTTCAGCTAGATTGCCTACATCCCAACAATCAGTGCCACATAATGTTCACCTTAATGATATAATACCATTGTTTCCTTAAATAGAGTGATGTTCATGAGCTATCTGCCAACGCTGTGCTTAGCTTCCTGTACATATTTGAGATGAAGAATGTGAAACTCCTTTCCTTCTTCCTCTTGTTACAGGTAGAATACTCAGCAGAATTCACTTGGGAATTTATCACATATTGCTGTATGCTACTAAATCAATCACTGTCTCAAGATACTGTCTCGTTCTTCCATCACTGTTGAAATATCCATGTATTGTTCTCTTTCCTTAAAAATTAGATTGTGATGTACTTGAAGGCATCTTTGGCCTTGTCAAGGATAGGGTAACCAATTATATATTTTCTGTGCTGTGGCAACTCATCACCACAAACATAGTGGCTTTAAACAAAACAAATTTATTACCTTACAGTTGGTTAGGTCAGAAGTCCAACATGAGTTCCATGGAGATAATATCAAGGTGTCATGAGGGAGACTTTCTGGACAGACCAGTAAGAATTCATCTCCTTGCACATTCAGATTATTGGCAAAGCTCAGCTCTTTGCACTTGTAAGGCTGAGAGGCATGTTTCCTTACTGACCGTGAGTGAAGGGCATTTCTCACCTTCTCCAGAACGCCTGATTCTCTGGCTCACGCCCCCTTTCCTCTCTTTCTCACATCTCCTAGCAGGAATTTTTTCCTTCCTCTTAAGCCTATAAGGGGCCATATGATTCCACTAGGCCCACCTGCATAGCACAGTGTGAGCTCTTGGTTTTAAGATCAACTAATTTTCAACTTTAATTCCCTTTTGCCAGATAACGTAACATATTCTTAAATTCTGTGGGTTAGGATGTAGACATCTGAGGGGACCATTATTCTGCCTACCACAATCATCAAATGTGAATAATTGCAAGGGTGACAGTCTCTGCTGGCGAGGTCTGAAATGCTGCTTTAGGCAGTTCTGAGCACAAATTGAATTCAGCCACAGAGCTGGCACTTTCTGAGGGGGTGACAAGCTCCTAGTTACTATATGAACAAGGGAAAACTATTTTGAGCCTTTAGAAACAAGGACTGTAAATGTAAAGGAGACAGCCTGGGCCTCACTGCTGGACACTAATGATGGAGCCTGTGAAATGTCCCCAGAGGAGCCTGGCTCCTCAAACTTGAAATCCTTTTCAAGCTGAAACTCGAAATGGTCCCAAAGACTCATTTCCTTATCATGGTGTTTAAAGATACCTTTTTATCCAATGAATCAAAACTAAATACAGTACAGCAAGAGGAAAGATTTTTTATTCTTTTCTTTTGAGACAGAGTCTCACTATGTCACCCTCGGTAGAGTGCTGTGGCATCACAGCTCACAGCAACCTCAAACTGTTGGGTTTAGCAGCCCTGGGCTGGATTTGAACCTGCCATCTCCAGTGTATGTGACTGACATCCTAGCCACTGAGCTATAGGCACTGAGCCTTTTTGGTTGTTTTTTAGTTTGATTTTTTTTCCTAAATCTGATTATGAACAGTCTGATGAGAAGACTCTTGTTTTTCTGCACTCCATCCTGGTTGCCCCGCCCTTTCTGTTCACATTTAAATACATCTTTCTAAAAGAGATATTCTTACAGTGGGGCAAAGATAATAAGCAATAACTGAACTAAAGGGTTCTTCTAAGTGCATGATCTATCATAGGATGGTAAATCGAAGGTGCTAAAAGTAAAACTGAAGGGGAAAAGACCATTTTGGTAAAACCAGTTCTCAAAGAAACCATGCAGGGGTCCAGATTGCTCTATGGAGATGTCTTTCTAAGCCTCTTGGAGCCTGGGCCTGCTTATCCCCACAGCACTGTGCCAGCCACAGCCTGCCCTTGGCACAGCAGTTACACCAGCTGCTGAGATGGACATCAAGTGGGCAGTGGAAGGAGGATCTGGAGGACATTTAAATCCAAGGGACAACATGAATAGCAAATTTTCTAAGGGACAACAGTGCCCAAGGTAAATTTATTCAGCAGGTATTTGTAGGTCACAGGCATGTTCCAGGCACTACTGCACGTTTGAGTGTTATATGAGGTAATCCTCATGATTCACTAGCTAAAGGCTCAGTGAAAGACCAGCCAATTAAGCTATTTACTCAGCAGACCATGAGGGGTGCTACATTAGAGGCACCACCAGCAATAGCAATAGAAGCCCCACCAGCAGATCTAAGAAAGTCATCCTAGGGAAAATGACCATTTAGTTTAGTGCTGAAAAGCAAGGAGATGCCCCAGGAAATAAAGATGTAGAAGTCTTTTGAATCAGAGGCAACAGGGCTGGAAGTGTTGGAAGAGCTAAAGTAGGGAGAACCGAGCCATAGAGAACTTAGAATAACAGGGCAAGAAACGTGTGATAGAACTTTAATCAGAAAATAACTGGTCACATGTGTGGCTCATAGTGATCACCCCGAGTAAAGTGTGGGGAATGATAAGGAAACAAGGTTGGAGGGAGGGAAACAGTAGTTAAGGGAAGAGATGTTCCTTGCTCAAGAGGAGCATGAAGGAGGAAAGGGTTAATGAAGCCTGAGGAAGACCTCACAGGACAGGAGGTGGGTGCAGATGGGGAGAGTCAAGAGTCAGCCAAGGGGGGGAGAATGAAATCTGATGTCCAGATTCCTGGCATATGTGGGGGAAAGGATGATGGCAGCTCAATTGACTTACAATAACCCAACAACATTACGGGTCCTCCCATGGGTGTGGCTAGGAAGAGCCTAGAGTTAGTTAAACTTCAGTGGTTCAAAGGCCGATGTCCAAGCTGGCTTAAGTACAGGGAGGAGTTACAAAAAATACACACAGAGCAATAAGATTTGCTTCGTATTAGAAACTTAGGAGTTTAAAAATCCCAAGGAGCCTGGGCTCCATGCAGGACATATATCCTGCAGGATCAGAACTTCAGTAGTGAGAATTTATGAATTTTCCGTCTATATCTGTGTCCATTTACATGACTCTATCATAGTCTGCTTGTCTGTTGTCTGCTTGTTACTAACAGGTGTTCTCAGTCTCTAGCCTGCATGTCATTTCAGCACACTAACACTTCTGCTTGCTTGTCAATCTAAGGTATCTCCAAGGGACCATGGGTTTGCTGTCTGCCCTTTTTCAGAACTCTAACCCAGCATTTAGACATAGCTAAAGCAATAAGCACTATGGCATTGGTATATTATTATCACAGATGGGGTTCTAGGCTCATCCCTTCTTCAGTGTCCTTCCCGCCAAAAGAACATGAAATACTGTTGTCATGAGTAACACTGTTTACTTCTCATAAGACCCAAAATTTACCCCAAAGCTTTACAAGTTTCTTTTAAAAAAATAATAATGACAAACCACAGTCTTATTAATAACTGATCATTTCTAAGGGACTCTGTTGAACCAAACTCCTGATGCTCATGTCCAATGTCCCTACAGAAATATCTTCCTCAAATTCTCAGGCAGTTTCAGAGCTATGGATGTATATGATGACTCTTACGCAGATCAGATGGCCTTGATTCTGTCTCATGTGCACTGTGAGAATCTTCATGCTATTACTCTGTTCATACATACAAAGAGAAGAAACAAGCATGCTAGTGGACAGGTACACATGTGGGCATCTGTATAAGTGTGTGCACACAGATATATGTGCATGTACCCGTGTGTGCATCAGTATATAGATAGACATTTTTCTCCACACTTCACACTATCAGTTGGGTAGTCTAAAAGTTGGAAAAGTCTGAAGAACATAACTTTTTCACTGACAATTACAAACTGAGGAAATATGCCAGTGAAGAGGAGGTATCAGGAAAATAAATGACCTAAGACTGGGAAATGTAGCTAATTAGAAGGTACATATATAATATCCTGCACCTGTATTTTTCCTATAACACTGATATAAAAAAAAAAAAAAAAAGTTTTTGGGTGTTTAAGTTATGGTGGGTTTTTAGCATACTCATAAAAATGCATTTATTGTTGAATTTTTTTTATTTTCATATTGATAAAATTTAGACATCTCTATAACAACCCAGGTGTGGTGTTCCATGCTTTGATCTGTAAATATATCAAGCTTTTTAAAGAGTGCAATGTATAATACTGTAATTGAACTACTTTGGTTTGTTCAGACAATAGCTGGATAAAACACTTTGTATTTAAATTGCATGCTATGAATGTCCAATAGAAAAAGACCCTTAGCAATTTACTTTGGAAAGGTGAAAGTGTCTTACTTCATATCCTCTCTGGAAATGCACAAGTTTGCTTTATAAAACAGAACCATGCACATACGCAAAGATATCAGAGGAAAATACAATACTTTGGAGGATGGATTTTAGGTTGTGAGATTACGGAAGATTTGGGGGCGATTTTTTTGAATTTTCTTTAATTTTTATGTTTTTCATGACAAGCAATTCTTTTTCCTAATGTTAGAAACAGCAACAAACAACTACTTATACGAGTTGTTTTGAAACAAAAGAGAAACAAATCTTGTTAGGGTTTTTGTGATTAAGAGAGAACACATTGATCGCAGCATGGATGATGGTGGCCAGTGCTCTGCTATTCACAGCCCATTTCTACACCTTGCATATTTGAATAAACACGTTGGCAACAATAGGTTGGCTGCTTTGATAGCTTCAGCATTGCACTGTCTTTTACTTGATATCTCCATAGAGCTAATTATTTTTCTTCCTCACTGAGTCTAGTAAAAAGAACAAGGCTGTGAGTGGGTATGGCAAGAAGTCCTGGCTTCTTCTTAACCAGGTGTGTGAGTGCCTGGAGCAAGTAACCGCCTCTGCACCCCCACAGAGGCTGACGCCCCCTCGCTGCCCAGGGGCTGTGGTGGCAGTCAGCAGAGTGACATGCACCAGGAAATGTGTTAATCACTGCAAGGAACCCAGCAAGGCAATATGTAAAATTTGAGTTTTCTGAGTGACAATTTTGTCTCATTATTATACAATTATATTTACATTATCTGTTTGCTCAAACTGTTTAGAGTCACACCGAAATACTCATCAATTTCTGCAGTTTGATCAAAAAAGTATATTTAAAAGAGAAATGTTTCTAAAATCTCTGCTTTCAACAAAAAGCAGGGCTTTATATTCAGGCCTCTTCCCCCCTTTAATTGGCACTTTCATGACGGAGGTTAAATACGCTACAGAGCATTAACTCAGAACCTCTTTTTGGCATGCACTTGAACCTGACAGAGCAAAATGGCAGATGGAAAATGAGTGATTTCTTTAAGAGCAAAACCCCACAATAGACTCTGAAGTTCTCATAAACATTCAGGCACGGAAAGAGACTTTCGGGCGATCTGAAATGTAGACTATTTGAAATACCAAAATATTTAAAACCAAAGACCCAATCATATATTTTTCTCTTAATGAAATATATTAAAAAAGTTTAACACCAATAAAGAATGACTTTTTTACAATTGGGTCATTAAAATTGTTGGGCTAATTTAGGTGAATGTGATTTGGGATTTTCCTCCTTCATTCTGTTCTGGTTATTCTGAGTTCAGGAGATTATTTTAAGGCTTCTGCTTATTTTAGTTCTTCAGATGTACTCTTCTGGCTTCCCGTGTTGCTCAGTTTCCATGGACTAAGTGATGATGAATGTCACTTGAATAAAATAAGAAAACAGCGGGCATGCAAAACAAGAGTTTCCCAGTTGTCTTTATTTCTCAGCAGGAATACTCCTCAGAAAGCAGCACTCGAATGCCAGGAGTAATATATTAGCTAGAATTTTCTCCTTAAATGATCGAACTTAGTCTTCATATCACACAGATAATTAAGGTCATTTCAATCACAATACATCTAATTTTTAAATAAGATTTGGTTATATGAAAATTTGTTTTCTGGTTATCTTATTTTTAAGTTACTTAATTTTGAGTAATTAGTCCTCACACATGATCTGTTACTGTCTTATTTCAAATTAGTTATAGTTCACATTTGTGATAAAAATTAATTCATACTAACAACAAACAGGGTTATGATCATGAGCTGTTGCTGACTCAGTCAACTCCACAGTGCCCTCGACCTGGCAGCCGTTTAGGCAGTATGCACATGGGTGTGAGTATGAATACGTATTTGTACTGGTTCGTGCCATACATAATTATTTCAGTTAAGTAGAATTTCAGCAGGTGAAAATATATTTCCCAAATGACTATTTCTTCTTACATCATATAATTCTTGGCACCAGACCAAAAATAATCCTCAATCATGTAGACATAATATATTTTAAAATAAAGCATCACAGTCTCTTATTAATGAATTTTGTATTAATTCCTCTCTATAGTATAATCAATACCTGATATATCAAACATATATCAAATTAATTATAAATTTATTTTCAAAACCAATGATACTACAATTATAATTATTTAATATATGAACTACAGGATACTATTGCCATTTTAATTAACGTCAGGTACTTGATTTAGTTAATGTAAACTAAATTTTTTTTAAATTAATTAAACATTTAATTTAATTTAACATTTAATTTAACATTTATTTAATGTTAGCAAACTAACAGCAAACTTTGTCATTTTAAACTTAGGATACAGTATTATATGTCTTGAAATTTTCAAAATTAACGAAAGGAATGTATCTCATACAGTATACTGGTCACTGGCTTTGAGTTCAGGCTTTGAAAATGGGCTATCTGGTTTAAAACTTGGTTGTTTCAATTGCCAGGTGTTGAACTCAGTTATTACTCTGCAACTTGTTTTTTTCTTTTTTACTTGTGAACTAAGGGTTGGGGGATGTACTAATAGAGATACCACACAATTGTGGCAAAGGTATAGGACAAAAGGGAGGGCTTAGCACACATGTATAATTTGAGCACATCTCAAACAAAGAAGAATCTTTGTTTATGTCGTAGACAGCAGAAAGGAACTAAAGAAGACGATCAAGTGTCCATACAAGAATGTGAGGCCAGTGTGAACCAAAGGGAGAGATAAACTCAGAGAAGGAAACGATTAAAAAGCTACAAAAAGACTAATGGGACATCTCATTCCCAATCTGATGAGAAAGGGCTAAATTATTCTGGTAGTGCTGAATGAAGGTTATTAAAAACGTAAAAACTGTACTCTAGGTGACAAGGAATTGATGCTAGTGAAAAACAGTGGAACGGGAGGCACTGGCTGACAGCTTCCTTCTTCTGGGTGCTGCACAAATGCAGAACATTCCCAGGTTGGCTCCATGAGAATAAGCAGAGATCATGAGAATAAGCAGAGATCGAGATGAAAGATAGGCCAGCTGGGATCCCACAAAAATCACACGTAGGGCTCTAAGTTTGTTTGAAGATGAGCCACAATACATAGCATCATTAAAATGAGGCTCCTTAATCTCTCTCTGTAAAACCGACTTTGGGAGGAGGATAAGAAATTACAAACAGGAGTGTCAGATTAAAGTACACATACTGATTTAAGTAGTTATCAGACTCACTGTTTTCTTAACTACAGAAACTATAGTTTCTTAACTATAGTGTGCATGTGTATGTGAATGGATGTGTGTGTGTGTGTGTGTGTAAATTTTTAAGACTTTCAAGTAGTTGAGAATAATGAAATACCCACATATTCTCCCAAGTGCACAAGAATAAGAATAAATAAAACAGCAGAAAAACAGCAACCTGAGCATACTAATAAAAGTTTCAAATTGTGAAAAAATTGATGAGATTTGTAGAGTTTAGAATAATGACCAACTACATGATAGAAAGATGAATAAAGCACAGAATCATTGCACAGAATAGCTCCAAAATGGCCTTTAAAAATAATAAAAGGTGGCCCATCAAGGTGGCTCACCCCTGTAATCCTAGCACTTTGGAAAGCCAAAGTGGGTGGATCACCTGAGCTCACAGGTTCAAGACCAGTCTGAGCCAGAGTGAGACCTCATCTCCAAAAATAACCAGGCATTGTGTGCATGTAGTCCTAGCTACTTGAGTTAGAGTTTGAGGTTGCTGTGAGCTGTGATGCCATAGCACTCTACCGAGGGCCACAAAGTGAAACTTTGTCTCAAAAAAAAAAAAAAAAAATAGGAAAGGTGTTCAGCCTCATTTGTAGTTAAAAAATAAAAATTAAAATACATTGAAATACCATTTCTGCATTGTGGCAGGCACCTGTAACCCCAGCTACTCAGGAGGCTGAGATAAGAGAATCACTTGAGCCTAAGAGTTTGAAGTTGCTGTGAGCTAGGACACTACAGTACTCCACAGAGGGCAACAGAGTGAGACTCTGTCTTACAAAAAAAGAAAATTAAAAAAAAAACAAAACATTTCTTTCTTATCATATTTGCAAAAATTAAAAAGTATGACAACACATTTTTATATTGAAGTTCAGAGAAACAGGCACACACAGACACTCTGCTGTGAATGCAAATTGGTGCACTCCTTATGAGGAAGATTTTAAAATGTTTAAGAAAGCTGCATATGCATTTACTTTTGACTCAGGAACTGAACATCGAGGAATTGTCTTTCATAATTAACTTTCAAAAATTTAAACAAGTTACTAATTAAGGGATTGCTTATAATTGCTAAAAATTTAGAACAAATAAATGTTCATACATAAGAGAGAGGTTAAGAACACTTGCAGATACACACAATGGAGTCCTATGCTGTTGGAAAAAAAAATAAATTAAATAAGAAAATTTTTATTAAATTATAAGGTGCATTGATATTCAGGACACAGTATTAAGTGAAAACGCAAAGTACAAAAAGATATCCAAGGTATGCTAAGTATTATGTAAGAAAGAAGAGTTTAGAATACACATACATGTACCTGCACAATTTCAGAAAAATAAACACTGGAAAGATAAACCAGAAACTAAGGAGGCTGGTTATCTGTAAGAGAAAAATGAGAACTGGAAGGAAGGACAAGGCTTTAAAAATGGATAGAAAGGCTCACAGGTGGTGAGAATTCCTCGAGTATATTTATGTTTGCATTATTTTAACTTTCAGAAATTATGTTAAAATTTCATAGACACACACAAATAAATCTGTAAAATTTACAAATGTGGAGAAAACTATATTTCAAATTAATAACCTAGATGTGCTAAAAGGAAAAAAAAAAATTCACCTAGTCCAAGTAATACTTGAAGTCACTATCTTGGCATGTACCCTCAGGTAAAAGTAAAAAAATAAGTAAATACCCATAATGGGTTGGTTTACTTTTCACAATTTTTAAATTGCTAAATTTTTAAATTTAAAAATACTTGGTGCGTATTCTAAAGCTGAGAAAATAGTAAATATACTGTGAATAATGGAATCCAAGTTTTTCCTTGCTGAAGTAAGAATGTAAAAACATAGAAAGAGGAACAGCATAAAGGAATTCTGCAGTGTTAAGTTAGAATTTAAATATATATCAAGTGTATATGAAGTACCAATCAGTATGTATTGATGGATTTTAATACAGAGCCAGAAACAGATACAAGAAAATGTCTCCAAATAAAAGCATGAAGATGTGTGTATTCATCATTACAGCAGTAATGACCCTCACCTTACTGCTATATACTACATATCATAATTCAGGAAAGGTAGATGAATATTTCACATCTTTACACATGAATAACTCTCATGTAGAAAGAGACATAGCCTACTGGCTTCAGATATTCACAACCAAGAATATTGTGTGAGCTTATCTCTGATTTCTGAGGCCTCCAGTGATCATCTGGTGCCACCAATAGCTGAAATTGATGGTTTTGGAACTTACTTAGTCTTTCAGATCAGAAAAGATTTTGAGAAAACCAACTAAGTGTTTTATATTGAATAGGAGATTTAAAATAATCTTATGATGGGATATGGAATTAGTACTATTCAGCAATATGAATGTACCTTGGGGGAGATTGTATTTTAGATGAAACCAAGCCAATGATTAAGTAAAACCCAGGTCTGACAGATAAATGTGATTTAAAAACCAAAAGGTAAAATAGTTAAGGTTATTGCAAGGAGGTGGCTGTTATTTTGCCCTGGGAATCTATGCTAATGACAGAGGAATACAAAAACAGGAGGAAATGATGGACTGTGAAACAGGATAAAAATAATTCCCAGAAATGGTGTTATTTTTAACAGTGATCTGGAGACAAAAAATGTGATGGTGTGGACTTTTTGGAATCATGATTGACTGTAGAGAGGTGCTATGGTGATGAAAAAGTGTGGGCCCTGAGCCTTTTGACTGAATTGAAGTGGAAGGCAAGATATTGAACTCAAGTAAGTCAGGGCATTGAAAGCCTAGAACCATGTGGATACTGAAGTCAACTAGAACAGAATTAGAGATGATGGAAAAGATTCAGCTAGACTCGATCACCTTAAATAAATGGCTAAAAATGGCAAATGTCAGTGGATGATGACAGTGAAAAGGGGTAAAGATTTTTATAGCTGGAAGACTTGAGTTTCAAAAAATCTGGGTTTTTGAAGAAGGAAAAGTGAGATCCGCATTTGAAGTGGCCGTGAAGCACAAGTAAAATACCTCCTTGTGTCACAAATGGGGAAGAGACAGCAGCACTGCTATGCCCTGCAGAAGGAGATTGTGATTGTATTTTCAATAAACTGTCAGCTTTCACAGAAAGAAAAGGGGTGAGGGATATATTTAGAGAAAAATTTAAAGATACAGGGCACTTTGGGAGATCAAAGAAGAAGAGTTCTGAAGGACATCGCTTCTTCCTTCTGCTTCACGGCAAGTCAGGAAGTGGGAAACTGATTCAGAGCATATGTTTAAACACCAAAATGTAAGTAAATCTATATATCAGTGGTTTTCAACTAGTGTTCTACGAGAGGATTTTAGGTACGCTACAAACATTTTTAGAGATCATTAATTATTTTCTAAAGAAGCTCAAACCACAGTAAGTATATTCTTTTTTTTACTTTTTTTTTTTTTGTCAACATAATTTAAGTACGTGGGAGAAGTTAACTATAGGTTCAAGTGTGGCGTGAGATTAAAAAGGTTGAAAACACTGCCTTATCTAAACATTTTAAAAATGGTGGTGGGGGGTGAATCATGTTGTATGTTTTCCAAATAACTTTCTCATTGAAGCATCTTAATTCTCCTCAAAGCAATGTGTGAAAATGTTTTGGTTGTTATAATTTGGCAATACTCAATGCTTGAGGATTCAATAGGAAAATTTTATCATCTCAGTATAGGTAATGGACTAGTTTCCTCAGGTCTCCTGATTGGAAAAGAATAACAAAATACTGAAAGTCCTGTACCCTTATTGTGTGAAAGGCTGCCTCCATGGACAACCTGCTCTTTCACTTTCACTGGGAAGTGGGGGGCGGTAAGAGACATCTAAATGAATAAACGTGTTCATGTGATGAGACATCAAGACTAGTGACTCAAAGAGGTTCAATAATTCATTTAAAAAATATTTTAGAATGTTACAATTAAAGGTTATGATGATCAAATTAAGAAGACTTTAACAATGAACTTTAAAACATCCATGTCTTATTTGCTCTTTCTTTTCAATACCATGAAAAGAAATTTTCATTTTGCTTGATTTTGCTTAATTTTCTTCTGAGTTGTGCCAGGTCCCTAGCACATGTGGGTTTGGCGTGAGGTTACATAACATTCTCAACTGAACTACCTGGGGAGAGGGAGGGGTCAGATCACTGTGTGATTTTCTTTTTAAGCACTCGATATGAACATGGCAATCTTTGAAGATTGCAAATACACTCCCTTACCCGCCTCCCCACCCAAAATAAACTGGTGGCTTGTCTCATCCTAAAAGGAAATGGAGACACTGTGAATTCTTTGAATAACGACCTCAAACCTAACAGGGAGAAATCAAAGCCGTCTTTTGCTACCTGCTCAGACAGAAGAGAGGACCTTTCTTCTTAGATGCATGTGTACATACCTGCAGATAGATCAAAGTCAAGATTCTAAGATTCTAAACAGTGCACCATTTGGAGACACCAAAGTCTAACCAAGTGTCTAAAACAGTTACGTTAGAACATTAAGAACGATTTGATATAATTTTTTCATAAGAAATTAATGTTTTGACAAATTGTAATATCTGTGAAGTGGCCTGCTCACCTTCCTCATTTGACCTTGTTATATGTACAATGTGTTTCAGGAAGCTGCCTGGGCACCCCAGAGGGAAAGTTAAAAGGGGCCTCTACCAGGTTGCATATCATTAGAAAATAAAGATACTTTTTTTTCTCATGCAGTCATAAAAACAAAAATGAAAATCACAAACTAATAATCCTGATTATTAATGGAAATTGAAGTCTAAGGTATCATTCTATCATTTTTAACATTATTTACCCCATACTAATTTTAGCACCAAGAAGGCAGTTTCTCATTCTATTTTGTACAATAATAACGACACTGAGAAATAAAACAGACTTCTGTTAGGTCACTCAGGGATCTCTGAGAAAGCTGTCATAAAATTATAATTCTGTTGCTAATTACGATTTTCAAATTTTGAAAACTCACAGGTTACTAACATTAAAAGCCACTTTAAAAATATTTTTTTCACATTGAATTTGTCCCTTTTAGGGTATTTTACAGTATTTCTTATAAAGAAGCTTGCACTTATGCTAAACATGCCTTTCATAAAACTTTCATATTTTTATTTAGTACATTTTTGCAAGATTGAACAACAGGAAAATGGTAGTGTTCAAAAAGTGAATATTTCAAGTGTCTGTAGTCAATTTGACCTATATTGGGGGAACAAATTAAGGACAAAATTACTAGTTGAAATTCAGATAGAATGATATGCATTAATGATTTCCTCTTTATCTCCCAAGAGATTTATCTTATCTGCCCTACTTGACCTGGAAAGCTTGATCAACTAAACTAGCTCACTGTGGGAAATTCATTTGCATAAGTAAGTACCTGTTATTCACAAATACAGCTCCCCTGGTGATTCATTATGATCAACATAGATACACTAACAGAGAGGTGCCAGCTGACAAGGAAAAATGAAGTCCCCAAATGGCTGTCAGTGTCTATTGCATTTTCTAAACTTGTCAAAAAAATTTGCTTTTCTATAGATGCCTTAATTGTACAATATCGCACACTATATACAATTTTCGGAATAAATGAAAAAGCCTCAGTTCCTCAGTGTACATTTTTAAAATATGAAAATTTCACATACCTTATCACCTTAAATAGATTATACTATTAAATATAGCGAGTGCAGTTTTATATGTTCTATGTAACTAGGTAGATCAGTATTTTTCAATCTGGGATACGCCAACTACTCACTTCAGAATCCCTTTGGTTGCTTATTAAAATGAACACGATTCATCCTCGTTACCTACCCATTCAATTATACCATCTGAGACTGGGACAAACATCTTAGCGAAGCCTTGAATGTATTCTTGGGTACCCAGAAATGTGAAGGTTTATGACCTTAGGTGGTTTTTGCTAATAACAGCTGCTGTCATTGTTCAATGATGAAATTCAATGAAACCTTCAGGAGCCCCTACAATGTGCTAAGCTGTTTTCTCTTGTAGTTCAAAACTATGTGGACTTTCTAGTTCATACACCACAGTACATGGGAAAACGTGACTGGGGGCTCCTTCAGGATACTGTTGAAAGGTCCAACCTGCTGCCCCTGTGGATCCACTGGCAGGTTCACACTGAGGTCACGTGTCCCCAGTGGTGGCCCCAGGAAACCGGGCAAGCCCACTCCAGGGTAGGAGTGCCCAACTGCTGGCTTGTCTAAAAATTTCTCAGATCCGCCCTGAAGTCTGAGATACTTCCTCCCAGCCTTTCAAGACTTGCTTCTCAGCTGACTTCATTCCACCACCTAACCCCGATGCTACCCTTTCCTTTTGTGATTTTGACACAGAAAATGAGCAGCATTCCCTGCTCATAAGACAGAAATGAGCACGAAGTAGTTCTGGCCAGTCTGCAGAGGCCGCACATAAGGGCCTGACATCAGAGGGCTGAAAACTAACCCCGTGGGTGGGTCATGCCAACAAGCTCAACTGCACATGTGCATGACTCCTCCTAAAGTTTGGTGAGTAAGTGTAATTGGCCAGAATAAATTCCTGTATACTTTACCCTTCCCCCAAATGCTGGCTCTTGGCTTCTGCCTGAGGCTATGCTTCCCAGCCTGCAAGATGGCAAGCCTGTAGGCGACAACCTTTTCTGAGAAATCAAGCTCTCTTTTCCAAATTTATGAACCTCATGATTCTTTAGTTGACCCCTGGTGATAAAATGCATATATTTTATTTTTATTTTATTTTATATATATAAATATATATATAATATAAATATATATATTTATTTATTATCTTGTCTAAATTCCCACAGGGTTAAATGAGTAAGATGAAAAACAAATGCTTTAAGATCTGACTTCTAAGTCTCCAAATTCATGCATTTTTCACTAGATACTGTTTCTTCCCCATTTTGAGCATTAATCTTGCACTTAAGATGACACTCCAAAACTCTTCACAATAAACAAAATCCCACAAGTCCACTCAGCACCTGAAAAATGTCTTCCGAAAAAACGAGCCTCTGCATTTCTGAATAACTGACCAATGGGAACAGGCCCTTTTTTGTTTTCTCTTTGACCTTGACGCATCCTTCTTTTCTAAAAGCCTTATAATCTGTGATAGAACTGTGACCTTTAGAGCATCTCGAAAAATATGCTGATTGTGTCTACAATATGCCCACAAATCTTAAAACCAGCTCAACAGATGGCACGAAGTTATACCCTCAGGAAGGGAAGTTCATATGGAATTTAGAAGGGCAATCACCAGAAGTCAGGGTTAAGGCAGTAGAGGAGACTATGAACGAGGTAGTGCATCAATCTCCAAGCTCTACATAGGAGGACAGGGATCTTGACAACGAAATTCTCAGTGATGGATAATTCCATGGCTGTTTTATGTGGTGTCAAAATGGCAGCCCGTTTGGTAAACTGTTTTGAAAGGCACTTTAACCTCCTTCCTGTTTCTACAAAACCTGTCATCAATTTTCTCATCATGTTTTTTGAAAGTTTCAAATGTATTAGCCCTCAGTTCTTAGAAGCAGCTTAGTAAATGTCATATAGAACGAAAAAGTGTGATAACATAAGGAACTTTTTACTGTTTTAATGTATCCAACAGTTTCATATATAATGAAAACAATAATTTTCAATATATATATAGATGCACATATACCTGCACATACATTTATATATTTCATGTGACTAAATTTTAAATTTTAACCTAATAAAAATTATTTGTGGAGTCCCTGGAGTACATCTAAGTTGCATTTGGAAAACTATTGCCTTTCACTGTTTATTTAACAAAGTAGAAATAAAATGGTTATTATAGCCAGAAAGCATTTTTTACTCTTCAATTTTTGCCCTGCTCTGTGGCCTTGGGGAAGTGGCAAAGAATCTTATTAGCTTCACACTGAAAAATCACGTTAAAACATGTATATCTCAAAGCTGTGCAAACCCAACATTTTAGAACTTTATAATAATAGACAGAGAGGTACATAGAAACCTATTCTATCTGTTTTGGGCCCATTTCAGACAGTGAAAGTAGCTCTAAGATTCTGTTGTTTACCTTGGAGAAGAAAATAATAGTTATAACCATCTTGGTTTAAATTATTTATTAGATAAACTAATTTAACCAGAATGTCCTTAATAGAAATAGATACGGGACACATCACATTTGTATTGGTTAAAACAATAAGACAGTGACATAAAAATAATGGTACCGAGGAAGGGAGGGGGGAGGTTTGGGTGGAGGGAGGGTAATGGGTCGGGCCACATCTATGGTGCATATTTTTATCTATAATTTAAGAAAGAAAAAATAAAAAAAAGAAGTGTGAAAAAAAAACCCCCAGAAAAAACCTATTTGGGTTTCGGCAAGAGACTTTAAATACTTGCCCAAACAAGTAGGGGATTAGACCTATTAACTGCCAAAAAGGGAGGCATCTGTTTATTTTTGCAGGAGAAGTGCTACTTTTTATGCCAAGAGATCTGCGATCGTGCAAAACAAGATCAAAACACTCCAAGAAATCTAGAAAAGAGAAGAAAAGAAATTTTAGAAAATCCTTTGTGGACCGGCCTACATGGTTTTTTACCCTAACTTCTTCCCCTGCTACCCTTATTTACGTTTCACCTTTGGGCCCTGTATCCCTAAAAAAGTTTAGAGGCAGTTAAATCAGGTCGAGGTCCAATATCACCGGCTCATTAACCAAGAATCTAACTATTATTTTTCACCGCCCTCCATAGCACCAATGACAGGTAAGACTCCCAAAGCTGGGACAACCTAAGACAGGATATGGAGAGGCTGCACAGTGGATTACATTCATAGTACCAAAAGATGGGTAAGATCACTCTGCACTCAACCTAAGACAGGGACCAAACCATTGATGTTTGTATCCCCATGATGGGTAAGACTGAAACTGCAAGAGCAGGCAACCTAAGACAGGGGCTATGTTTATCCGCCATACAAAAAACAAAAGAGGGAATTGTTGGGCCCTGCCAT
>CAUYPK010131802.1:0-26563 GCA_963574355.1 Loris lydekkerianus
AGGCCGGGCGTGGTGGCGCATGCCTGTAGTTCCAGCGCTGTGGGAGGCCGAGGCGGGTGGATTGCCTGAGCTCAGAGGTTCAAGACCAGTATGACCAACATTGAGCCAGAGTAAGACCCCATCTCTACTTAACATCAAAAAAAAAAAAAAAAAAAAAAAAAGCACAGCAAATCCCGAGGCAGCAGAAAATTAACACCAAAAAAGAGTACTTCAAACAAAGAAAAATGTACAAGCTAATTGAAATTAAAAAGAAAAAAAAATTAAAAAATTAAAAAAACAAAAAAACAAAACAAAAAAAACAAAAGGTTTAAATCAATTATCTCAGTCAGCACCTGTCTCAAGTGGGAGAGTTTAAGAGGTCTCTGGGAACTGGATCACAGGGGTCTGGTGACTACTCTAATATGGCTTGCTCCAGTGCTGTGTGGAGTCAGGAGGAGCCACCCAGGAAATATATCAGTCTGGGAAGGTTGATGCCTCCTTCCCCACCTTGCAACTCAGTCACACCCAGTTACTGCTAGCCCTTCAGGTCTGTGACCCAGTCAGTTGTCTGCAGTAAGCAGATACTCCAGAGGTTTGCACCTGCCTACATCACAGGGAAGTCTGTATCTGCTCGTCCAGGCCGCTGCTCTCTGCCTCTATCCAGCAGGGGGTGGTGAGGCCTGTCAATCTTGGGCAGTTGATGGAGGCAGGGGTGTTCACTCAGTTCCAGCCCCACCCTTAGTTTATGTTACTGGCTGAAAGGAATAACCCTGTGGGAGTTTGTTTCTGACCCTGCTAAATTCCTCTGCAGAGGAGAGGCTGATTTGAGTTCCAGAACCTATGCCTCAGGCCCTGTCTTTACTCCTGCAGGTTTGTATTTGCAGCACGATTAGTTGTCAGGTGTAGCCTCTTGGCCTCCTTTGTTTATAGGCTGGTGATCCCCTGAGGGCTGGGTGTGTCTTAGGCTCAGTAAAGTGGTCCTCTGGATCAGGCCCACCCTGGGAGTTTCCCGGCTCTGCGGGTGCATTTTCTAGTCCCCACATTCCACCCAGGCCAGTACTGCCTCAGGCAAACCCTTTACTCACGGGGCCTGTGTTTCAGTTCCAGGTCTGTTCCACGGTGGTTGCCATCTGAGAAGATGCCCACCCTCATCTGGTTTCCCAGGGAGACATGAGGAGTGGCTACTGGATATCTGGGGGTGGGCCTTGTTATTGCTAAAGATAGCTGCTACTCTGCACCTCAGGGCACCGCCACTCCAGTGTGATTCCCTCTTAGCCAGCCGTCGTCTCTTCACTCCTGTGCTTCAGAATCAGCACTGTCCAGCTGCAGTTCAGGTCCTGTCTGCACCTCTCGAGAAATCATCCAGGAATCTGGACTCCAGGAGGGCAGGCCTGCAGACCCCAGAGTGAGAGTGGAGAGGAGTGCTGAGAGCTCAGAGTTGCAGATTGTAACACCAAGCTCATGGAGAGCAAATGAGCAAATAAACAGATGAAAAGGCTACCAGACACATGAACCCATGGATACAGAAACAGACGGAGACACATAGATATACATACAACACCCACAACAACAGCAACATAAAAACTAATGACTTGGGAGACATGGGCTACATGTCCGTCCTGTCCGCCATCATCCAAATTTTCATTTTTAAATACCATATATACTCGAGTATAAGCCGAGTTTTTTCGGCACAAAATTTGTGCTGAAAAAACTCGGCTTATACTCGAGTATATATGATAATTTGTACTCATTCATTCTCCAACCCACTAATTCTAGTTCAGGATTGCTGGAGCCTGTCTCCACAGCTCTAGTTGCAAGGTAGGGACTAACCCTGAAAGGACACCATCCCAGTCCCCACAGCTCTAGTTGCAAGGTAGGGACTAGCCCTGGACAGGACACCATTGCATTGCAGGGTGAGCTCTCTGTCCACACACACTCGTTAACTCACACTGGAGTCGTGTAGACAGGCCACTGAGCCTAACAGACACAGCTTTGAGATGTGGAAAAAAACCCACTGGGAGAACATGCCAACTCTAGACAATGGCTCCAGCTAGGAATGATTTTTTTTTTCCCTCAACACATCAACATTATAATAAAACAACATTTGAGGACATGGTGTATGTCTCTTACTCTTCATAGCAATGCATTAGTTATGTAAAATGGTATAACAGTAGCTTTCAAAAAAACTGTGCCTTCAGAAAGATGAATGCAGGCCAGGTGTGGTGGCTTATGCCTGTATTTCCTAGCAGTCTGGATTCACTGAACTCAGGAGTTCAAGACCAGCCTGACCAAGAGGGAGATCCATCTCTACTAAAAATAGAAAAATTAGCCGGGTATTATGGCAGGACCCTATAGTCCCAGCTACTTGGGAGGCTCAGACAGGAGGATCACTGGAGCCCCGGAGTTTAAGGTTGTTGTAAGCTTGGATTTTGCCATGGCATTCTAGCCTGGCCAACACAGTAAAATTCTGTCTCGAAATTTTTTTTTTTAATTAAAAAAAGATAAATACTGCATGTTCTTACTTTTCTGTAGGTTCTAGAAAAATGAACTCAGAGAATAGGATTTACTATTATTAGAGTCTGGGAGGAATTGGGGGAGGAGCAGCTAATAGGAAGAGATAAGTTCTAGTACTCTGTAACACTGCTGGGTGAATTTGATTAACCATTTTTTTTTTACATTTTCCAAAATCTAAAAGGAAGATTTTCGATGTTCATTACACAAAGACATGATAAATGTTGAGGTGATAGAGGTGTTAATTATCCTGATTTGATCATTACACATTGTTCACATGTATCAACGTATCACTCTGTATCCAAAAAAATGTAGGATTATGTGTCAACTAAAAATAATATTTTTTAGATTTTAAGTTGTGCCTCCATTAGGTTGAGTAACTTGCTTATGAACACATAGCTGGGCTGTGTTCAGAGATGGGCTTTCTAGTATCAAAACCACTACCCGCTATCCCCTCTTTAAGAGAGAATAGTTTTCCTAAATCTTTCCAGAGAAATTAAAATAAAAAGAACAAACTCTTTAAATCTAAGTGTTGCTGGAACAAATTATTTTCATTGCATAAAAACAAACAGCATACTAATCACAAATCATTCTTATTTCTTCATTAAAACAAAATGAGAAAGTCTATGTAGTCCAAATTACTACACATACTTAAAAGAAATAAAATTACTTTATAAATAATCTATAATTCAGATTAGTTAAAAGGATGGATTTTAAATATTTTAGGCTTTTCATACCACACCATAAAATATGAATTTAAAAAAGTATAAATATTAAAATGTAAATTAGAATCTAGTATATCTAAAATTCATCACAAAAATATGTATTATTGGCAACTCTGCATAATTCTAGGTTGACAAAGCATTTACAAATGTGCCCAATTAAAATGCAGAACTTTTAGGTGCTAAAACTGGGGCTATCCCAGCAAACTGGGATAAGTTGATCCTCCTAATTCTGCAAGTATACCAAGTATGAAGAAAAATCACTGTCCAAGAAAGGGACAAATGCCTAGGAAAACATCCTTATGATGTGATTTAGTCCTGGGAAAGAAAGAAATGCATGTGAAATTATATATTCTTAGGAAATTAACAACTATAATTATTCACTCTTATTTGGGTCCAAAATTTTTTCTAAAGCTGGAAAATAACTTAAAAAAACTCATCTTGTCCAGGACCCTTCCTTCTAGGATACCGGCAAAAAAATATTTCAATAATAAAATATCACAAAACTCTATTTGACTTGATTAATCTCAGAGATTAAGACATCACCCAAAGTTACCATCTTTATATATAGCCATAATTTGTCATATTTAATCTTTAATACATGCTTAAAGTTTATCAGGCTAGGGGAATAACTACAAATTCATAAAATTGATGATATTTTGCTAAAAACTGTCTCACTATGGTACATCTGAGAAAATAACCTGCCATGCATAGCCAAAAAGGTTATGCTTATATTTCATTACTGATATTTCCTGTCACTGCTAGCAATGACATTTTGATTAAGTTAAAGTTGAATTTAGCAGATTTCACTATTTCAGGGTCGTGACTAATAAAACTAATAAAATAAGTTTGGACCCAGCCCTTTCACAAATTCATCCCAGTGACAGTAAACTAAACTAGGCAAATAAATGGTAATTTAATTACTAATGGATCATTATCAAGTTCATCACAACTAGAAGAAACTAAAATTATAAAGAGAAATTAATTATATTTTCTAAATTATGAGTTGAATCTCAGCACTATAATATTAAATAAGAGATAAATTCCAAAATATCATATACAGTAGAATACCTTTTAGAAAATTGAAAATCTCTCAAAAGTACATACTTTTTAATGAATACATACAAATGCAATGAAAGCATATACAAAGGAAGTAATAAAATAGTGATCATAAAAATGAGTTGGAAAGAAATAGGATACCAGGAAGTGGTTGTGGACCATATCAATAATTTGGGTCCTGTGTTCATATTGCTTATTACATTATTTTAAATATAAATGAGTAATACAAGCAAGTCATAAAAAAACAATGAGGATGTCATGTTATAATGATCATAGTTTTTCCAATTTTGAGCACTTGAGAATCCTTAAAATAATATATGAGTTTATCCTATTTAAATCCTCAGAGAATACAGCTTCAAGAATGGATTTTTGCAAGGATACTACACCACAAGTGTCTTCTCACCAATCCCGTGCATCTTACAATGGTACATGTGAAACTTAGTAAATGTGGAATGTAAATGTCTTAACACAATAGCTGTGAAATTGCCAGGAAGGCTATGTTAATGAGTGTGATATAAATGTGTCAACTGGTCTGTGAAACTAGTATATGATGCCCCATGATCATATCAATGTACACAGCTATGATTTAATAAAAAAAAAAAAATTAAAAAAAAATTTTTCACATGTACAGAAAAGCTAAGACTAGTACAGTAAACACACACCTTTATCTAGATTAAGTATTTAACATTTGCCATAGTTGTAAAATGTGTGTATATAGTTTCGGAAGGATTTGGAAATTGGGGATATCTTTATCTTTCATTCTTAAATATTTAACATTTGTCTCCTAACATTGACATCCCAACATAACCCAGTGTTACAATTTTACCTGAGAAAATACATAAATTCTCAGTGCATATTCACACGTATTCAGGAGCTAGTAAGTTTCATGCACTGCATTTAGTTTTAATTTTACTGTTTACAACAGCTCCAAACTGGAAACTACCCAAACAAACATCAGATTAGTAAATAGATTGTGATATAGTCCCATAGTGGAATGCTATACACCAGTGAAAAAGAAAACTCAAGTTACACATCATGACATGGGTGGATCTCACAAACATACTGAGCAGAAAAAGCCAGAAACAACAGATGATCAATTACATAAAGTTCAAGACTAGACTAAAGAGTGTGCATAGTATGTTTCCCTTGGCAGCCAGAGTATAGTAATAGAGTTGATGAAAGAGGGACTTCTGGGTGCTGGTTATGTTCTGTCTCTTGAATTAGGTGCTGTTCATGCTGTGGGGTTTGTTATAAAAATTCTCTGAGCTCTACCTTTATGTTTTGTACACTTTTACTTTGATGAAGGTTTATAGAACTAAAGACTAAGTCTGAGATGATCTCTGTTTATCTCATTTTATTGAAGGGGAAGGCACATAAATGTTTCTTTTTACTTTCTCACTGACTAGTCTGAAAGGACTCTTTACCCCCTTAAGTGCCACTGATCATTCGTCTTTTTCTCTTTCTTTCTTCTCTTGGCCCCTTGTTTTTTTAGAATCAGTTTTTCTCTCATTTTAGAGAGAGTAGAAGAGGGATCAGAATGAGAACAGAAGGGTCAAGCTGAGCATTTCAGTAGCAGCATGGCCCTTTCAGTCCTGATAAATATGTTTATATAGGGGTCATGTGCTGCAGGAGCTTCAGTGCTGTTGCATTTATTTTTTCATCAGCAGGTAACAAGCATCTTCTCTGTGTCAGTCCTTGCCAGGCTCCCAGGAGACCTGGGTTAAGGACCCTGGTTAGTGTGTAGGCATGGACAGGGACCTGAACTCCCTGTGGGGGGTCTGGAGGGTTGGAGCAGGTTTATAATCATAGAGGGAAGGCAGCCCATCTGGATGAATGGAAATTAGCATTTCCAAAAAGGTCACCTGCAAATAAATGCAGAATAAAACATGCTTATTGAGTATATCAGTGCTGAAGAGGCCTGGGGTAAGAGAATAATCAGGGCATGTTTCTTAGAGGAAAACACTGAGTTAGATTTTGAAGGAAATAAAAGTGAGTTAGGAAGTTAAGTGGTAGGGCACTAAAATTTGGAAGATTATTCTGTAAAAAGTGACAGAGGTGGAAAGAGGTAAAAGAAAGAGAAGGAACTGCAAATGAGAGTCCTTAGAAGCAAGTTGTAACACATAAATGCCCTTTTGTGGCTACCACTGAGTCATCTTTATCTTCTTTCTCCTGTAGGCATTGGGAGCAAGGAAAAGGAGGCCAAACCCCTGCAGGAAGAGCTGAAAGGGTCGCTGGCTGCGCTGCCGGCTCAGAGGTTTGGGGAAGCTGATCTCCAGGGCCCTGGACTGGGACGGGCCTGTGAGCAGGAGCCAAGTGGCTCTGAGGGTGGCGTGCCCGGGATTCCTCCCCAGCATGGCACCATCGCCATGCCTGATGAGCTCAAAACTCAGAACTCTTGGAAGCCTTTCCAGTGCCCTGAATGTGGAAAAGGCTTCAGTCGGAGCTCGAATCTGGTTAGACACCAGCGAACCCACGAAGAGGAGAAATCCTATGGCTGTGTGGAGTGTGGGAAAGGCTTTACCCTGAGAGAGTACCTGATGAAGCACCAGAGAACCCACTTGGGGAAGAGACCCTATGTGTGCAGTGAGTGCTGGAAAACTTTCAGCCAGAGACACCACCTGGAGGTACACCAGCGTAGCCACACAGGGGAGAAGCCCTACAAGTGTGGGGACTGCTGGAAGAGCTTCAGTCGGAGGCAGCACTTGCAGGTGCACCGTAGGACGCACACCGGGGAGAAGCCCTACACCTGTGAGTGTGGCAAGAGCTTCAGCAGGAATGCCAACCTGGCTGTGCATCGGCGCGCTCACACTGGGGAGAAGCCATATGGGTGCCAGGTGTGTGGGAAGCGCTTCAGTAAAGGGGAGCGGCTAGTCCGACACCAGAGGATCCACACAGGAGAGAAGCCCTACCACTGCCCTGCCTGTGGGCGAAGCTTCAACCAGAGGTCTATCCTCAACCGGCACCAGAAGACCCAGCACCGCCAGGAGCCCCTGGTGCAATGAGAGCCCCATGTGGCAAGCAGTCTTGTTGGAGGGGTGTCGTTCATCTTATTCACTGAAGAGCCTTGGGGCTATGGGGCAGTGGTTTGCAGGAAGGCCCTTGGAATTACCTTTCTACCTGTTCTCAAATGTAGGAAAAGGACAAGGCCTGGTTTACTTAGAGCTTCCAGAGAGCATAACTGTTCCCATCTCTTACCCAAGTGGTGCTCTGTTTTTCTTACCATCTTTTAGGAAAATGTTCTCCTGGGCTTTAGTTAAGGCTGGAGTTTTTCTCCTTCAGTGGAGTGTTCTGTTCACCTGCTATATACAGCTTGTAGTAAAGGCAAAACTTCGTCATGTGTTGGCAGCTGGTGCCTCATTTTTTGGTGAGTTCTCACGATCATTAGCTCAGCCTCTCCCTTTCCTCCACCTGCTCTTTTCCATTTGACAAATATTTATTGACCACCTACTGTACTGCTTCCCCTGGGTATGCAGTGGAGGAGGAGACAGACCACACCACGTTCTCCTGGAGCTTGTGCTGTGCGTTGGGGACACATGCCCACTGTCAGTAACCCTAAGTATTCTCAAGTGTCTTTGCCCTAAGTGTTGAGAGAGTGTCTTCTCTGCTTGCTCCTGCCCTGCCTGCTTCTGCACTGGACCTTCTCAGTCCAGCTGGGATCTTCTCTCAGGCAGCCTTGTTTATTTTACCTTATTTGTAGTCTCTTTTGTGTCTGGCTGTAATGTTCTACCCTCATCTTTAAAATTCTCCATTTGTTATTCCTTGCACTGTAACAACTGTCATTACTTAAACTATTAGGAAATTAATATTTTGGTATTGATCATTGAATAAATATGAGAGTATTTTAAAAAACATTCAGTTCTATAGAAATATCTAATTAAATGAGTTTGAAAGATGAACTAGTATTAATGCCCTGTATTTGATGGTATTTTACAGTATACAGAATGCTTTTTCTATTTCTCATTTGATTCAGTCCATAAGTATTGAGGCTCTATAATGTGCCAGAAACTCTTATAGGTGTTTGAGATACATTCCTGAATAAAATGGGGGATAGGGTGGGGGGGGGGAATCCCTGACCTCATAGAGCTAGTGAATGTACTTTATCTTCAGAACCTGCCGATACTCCCCGTGAATCCTCTGGGTCTGGAATGTGAGCCTGTACTCTTGGTCTCTTCAGCGTCTTGCCCTGAAATATGTTTGCTGAATGTTCCTGTCCTCTAGTCCCTTGTTATCTGAGACACCCGGGGTCTTCGACACCAACTGAGGATGATGAGGTGATAGTGACCCGTTTTGCATGGGTGCCAATTCAGGAAAAATAAAGATATTTGTAGGTATTTTAAAAATACATTTCTTTAAAAATGAGAAGATGGGGACAGCACCTGTGGCTCAAGGAGAAGGGCACTGGCCCCATATACCGGGGGTGCTGTGTTCAAACCTGGCCCCTGCCAAAATCAAAAAACAAACAAAAAACCCCAGAAGATGAAGCATTTATAACTTCTTAAGCTTCCTTATGTTATTTTGCCATCACTGGAGTATTTCCTTTCTGCTTAAAATTCAGTAAACTCTGTAGCTAGCACGGACTGCATTGTTGTGTCATTGTGCTGTGCCTTTGAACACTGGCTGCTCCAGCTCTTGGGCTTAGGCGATTCTCTAGCCTCAGCCTCCCAAGTAGCTGGGACTACAGGCGCCTGCTGCAACGCCCGGCTGTTTTTTGTTGCAGTTTGGCCAAAGGCAGCTTCTAACCCACCACCCTCGGTATATGGGACCGGTGCCCTACCCACTGAGCCACAGGCACTGGCCTCAATAATTTCTTAATGACAGAATATCCAATTAATGAATTTGGATAGCCCACCTAATTTTCCTGTACTTCATGATTTGTTGCTTTGTCTTCTAAGTCTTTTTTATTTCCATGTTATTTTATTTATTTATTTTTTGAGATAGTTTCATGTTGCCCTATGTAGAGTGCTATGGCGTCACAGCTCATAGCAACCTCAGACTCTTGGGCTTAATCAGTTCTCTTGCCTCAGCCTCATAAGTAGTACAGGTGCCCGCCACAATGCCCAGCTATACAATTGTCATTGTTTAGCTGGTCCAGGCCAGGTTCGAACCCGCCTGCCTCGGTGTATGTGGCTGGAACCGTAAACACTGCGCTATGGGCATTGAGCTGTCTTCTGAGTGTTTTAATCTGTAGTTGTTACCCCCTTTTTTTCCCTTAAAGTTTCTTCATTGAAAAAACTGGATTATGGGTGGCGCCTGTGGCTCAGTGAGTAGAGCGCCGGCCCCATATACTGAGGGTGGCGGGTTCAAACCTGGCCTTGGCCAAACTGCAACAAAAAATAGCCGGGCGTTGTGGTGGGCACCTGTGGTCCCAGCTACTCAGGAGGCTGAGACAAGAGAATCACCTAAGCCCAGAAGTTGGAGGTTGCTGTGAGCTGTGACGTCACGGCACTCTACCGAGGGTGACAAAGTGAGACTGTCTCAAAAGAAAACAACTACAAAAAAACTGGATTATTTATCCTATGGAGTTTTTTTAATTCTGAATTCTTCTGTTTGTACAGACATGGCATTGTTTTAACATTTCTCTTTCCTTTGTATTCCTAAAGACTTGTAGATGTGGAGGTGTAATGAGATTCACATCTTGCATTTTGGCAAGAGCATTGATTGTTTTTCTTTACGTGATGTTAGGAGCCTGGATCTTTTTATTTCATTAGTCCTATAAACGGTTCATTATTTAGTAGCTGGAATACTTCTGTAAGAAATTTCCCTTCATTACTATTAGTTTATACACATAAGATACAGTTCAAATAGGAAAGTTAGGATAAATGCTTGATCATCTTTATTTGCTTATTTTTGCAATAATGAGCTGTTTGCTTTGCTTCCTGTACAGGTGATCAGTTTTTTAAGTCATAATGCATTTAAACATATTTCATACTGATCAATCTACTACAGTTATAGTTTGATGCTCAAATCATTTCACCTTTGACTAGTGCGAGTCTCTTCAACTTGGCTAGTGATTCTTTTTGACAACTATAAATAATCATTGACAGCTTCTTTGCTTTCTGGTGTGACAAGATGTTTCATGCTCACCTCATAAGTTTTCTGCCCCTTTTGAGAGTGAAAGGGAGTGTTGTTCATCATGTCAGGACACTGGTGTAAACTGGGACTCTACAGAGCAAACAGGGATGTTTGATCACCTAACAAAGAAGCCTCATTTTGCATGATGGAGCGCCTGCAGTTCTCTCATATGGTGGTATTGCTATGCACCTTTGGTGTCTGCACTGTGCTGTTGGATGATGAGGGAGCCTGTTTCCAGAGGTGTGACCTGAAAGGAAACCCTCTTTTCTGCCCTGGGTGGTGGTAAAACCAGATAATTCCCCAAGGTCTGTCCTAGGGAGTTATTTCATCAAGAAAGTTTAATCCTTGTAAAAATGTGTGCCATGAATGTTTCTGCAGGCTGATTGCACTGAAATACTTTCAGTACCTGTTTTATCCTAGCTAAATGCAAGTGGAAGCAGATTTGTTCCTTAAAAAATAGGCTGGTTTTAATTGCCTTCTTTCTCCACCTTGCAACACAGGTTGGCTTTATCCACTTATGAGCCAGGGAAAGTAACTGGCAGTAGCATGCTTCTCCATAGTCTACTTGCTCTCTTAAACTCCGCTGAGGTTTGCCAACCTCTGCATTGTCAACATTTTGTATAAGATAATTCTTTGGGGGGCTGTCCTGGTGGTTTTGTACATCATAGGATGTTTAGCAGCATCCTTGGCCTCAGTCTACTAGGTGCTAGTAGTACCCTCCAGCCGTGACAACCAAACATGTTCCAGCTAACAGCTGAAACTGATAAGTGCTTTTAACTTTGCTGTCCAACTAGTTGATCCACCAACCATTTCTTATTCAATGGTCATTGTGTTTAGACATTTGGTAGTCAAAGATGGAATAGAAGAGGTATAAGACATGTTTCATGCCTCCAAGAAATATCAGGGGAGATTGAATAAACACACTAAATCTAAACTAATAATATAAGTTCCTCATGAGTGTTATAAAAATAGTGCTTCAGAAAAGACAGAATTAAACTGTAACACTGGGCGAAGTCACTGTCACCTACATTAATCATCAAGTTGGAGTTTTGAGAAAGGACTCAGGCAACCAGTAAGTATGATGATCAAAAGTACTCAGTTGCTACTTTTCACTGGTTCAGCTGTAGAGATCACTTCTTAATGTGCATGATGGCATCAGAAAATATTGATATTTTTATAAGGAGGTGTTTATTGATTTGCTCAGTATAATACTTTTTATAGAAAATTACAAATAACAATAGATATGAATGCCACTAGAGTTACCACTATAATTCTCATTTTCTTTAAAAATTATCAATAAAGTTGTTGAGAAATGTTTATTCTTTGATCAGACTTGAGGAGGAGTCAATGAGACTAAGTGGAAGTGGGTGGAAATCATCCTGTTTAAGAACCAGGGAAGTGGAGTCCACTTAACTGGTACTGGTTTAGTTAATTCTTTATGTCACACAATATATCGTTTTCTACACAGGTACTGAGAGAGCTCCATGAAAATACAGAATCTCCAAATGTTCAACTGCAGTAGGAGAAGCTCATCTTCATTTCTTGGTTTTATTCACAGAGTAAATTGGGGTGTCTGGTGTTCTCAGACATAGCTTTCTTGAAGAACACAGAAGTCCTTAGGGAAACTCAGGCTCCATTTACCATCCCAACTCTTGATTCAACCTTTAGAACAATGGGTTTTTCTGGTTGAAGAAGTCCTTGCCTGTTTAATTTCAGGGGGATCTGCAACAGTTAAATAAGCATATTTAGAAACAATAAAGCAAGTGAAGAAAAGGTAGAAGCAAAGTAGAAAAGATATGTTAAGGACAGCAATGCTTTGCAAACATAAAAATTACTTTTAACACTATGTATCTTAGATTCTTTATACTTCTCTACAAACTGAGTTAAGACTGGATAGTGAAAACCGTCATCTATTCATTCAGTCATCATAATATTTACTGAACACCCATTCTTTGCCAGGCCTGAGATAAATTCATGTTGACCTGTGCTTTTTATAATTTAATTTTTAAATAAGGCTGAATTAAGAACAACTTAAATTTGATTCTTAGGCTTTATGGCACACTGTTGAACAGCAATATAAAGTTAATTTTGTGTATGTTGAGACTTGCAAGGTAATCCTGAGTAGGTATTAGGCATTTCAATTATGAGGGCAGTTCTTGACCTCTAAAGAGTCCAGTAATCCCACCCATTGAATCCACCGAGTGTAATGATGGGAAGAGGCTGCAGGAAGCATTGCACTTTTGTTTTGTAACAGCTCCTTTTGGCTTCTTCCAAGGGTAGTGGAGGTGGGGAACTTCTCAAGTCTCACAGTGTATTGACTGATACTTTGAGCCCAGTTCTGAGTCACTCCTTCAGTATAAGGGGAACCACCAACAGAGTAACCTGATACCAATTGCGTGAGAGGCAAGAAGATTGTCATGGAGATTGAAAAGTGCCAGCTGCAGAGGTGTGCCAGAGGCCTCCTTTTTCTCAGGGTTGGACACCCTGTCTATATACACTTACAGGATGACTGCCCAGCTGCCCTAAACCCACTGATAAGATGGAAACCATCTTCATCCTCTTCTTCCATGGTAAAAACCTATGTAAGGGGAGGAGTTGCATATTAAATGCATTAGTCCTAGAAATAAGCTTTATAGGACCTTGCTTAATATCAATCAACGACAGCTGTTTTTTAAGTTCTTCAGAGGAAAGATTCCAAATCTTTCTATAAATATATTATTTTTAAATTTCAAATGGTATGAACATACTTCTCTGCATTTCAATATTAGGGAACATATTTCTCATATGTCTCTATGGAGAACATTCATAGAGTTGTTATTGAGTTGAGAAGGAGCCAAGCTTGTCTGCAGCAGGGCTCCTGGAAGGGGAGATGAAACACGATGCCTCTGGACTGGAGGAATCTTTTGTGTCAGAAAGAAATGCCTTAAATCACTGATGCTCAGCCAGGGTTTCATATGAGAAACAAGGAGGAGGACTTTTAAAGCCATACTCTTTATGGCAAATTATTTTAGACTTTCTGGATGACTCAGGCATCATGAATTTTTAGAGCTCCCCAGTGATTCCAATGTAGAGCCCTGGCTGAGAATCCCAGTCCTGGGAGAGCTTCTGTGGTTCTGGTGGAGGGAGCAGCACTTGACAGCTGTGAGGAGTCTTCACTGCCCTGTATGACTGTGCACAGCACTTCCCATCTCCAGGTGACTTGAATTGGAAATTGTGCTCAAATTCAGAGATTGCACATACTGTGTCACATCTGCACTGAATCCAGGTCATATTTGCAGCTTGGTGTAAAACCGAGGGAGCTTGAGGCCCCCTTACAGCTCATATGGCTTTCTTTGGCTCATCAGGCAAATTATTAAGAGATGAATGAGCACATCCTTTTTTGTATATACATCCTTCGGTTAAAAAACACTCTCAGTAAAACATTATTTGTACAGAAAGTTTACTGACCTGTGTTTCTTCACAAGGTTTGAAGGAGAAGTTCTGCAGGACTCCAACGAGAGCAAGTTTCATGTTCATGAGAGCAAACCTCATGCCAATGCAGTTTCGGGGCCCAGTTCCAAAGGGCAGGTATATGTAAGGATCTATGCTGTCCTTGTTCTTGCTGAACCTGGATCCACAGTAGTAGATAAAAACAAGTTAATGAAATATAAAAATTACAATAGCAACACGTTAGGTGTTTTCACTTAGCCTTCCCCAACCAGTAGCACATACGACACTTTGTGAGGTGGTCACTGAAATACTGCTATAGTTATTTTTTTCTCTCTCTTTTTTATTATTAAATCATAGCTGTGTACATTAATAGGATCATGGGGCACCAAACACTGGTTTTATAGACTGTTTGACACATTTTTATCACACTGGTTAATATAGACTTCCTGGTATTTTCTTAGTTATTGTGTTAAGACATATATATTCTACATTTACTAAGTTTGGCATGTACCCTTGTAAGATGCACTGCAGGTGTAATCCCACCAATCACCCTCCCTCCACCCCTATCTCCCCTCCCTCCCCTCCCTTAAAGTGATTTTGAGACCTAGTCCCCCTATGGAAAAGATCTTTTAGTGTGGCTTATTATTGCAACAACTCTCAAATTTGTTATGCAGCATTATAACCTGGGGCAGTTAATAAAATTAATATTCGATAGACCAAGGCTCTACTTCAGGTGTTTAGATTCAATAGGTCCGGGTTAGAGCCAGAGGATCAGTATTTTTAAAAGCTCTTCAAATAATAATATGCCTCTGGCAAACATTTTAAGAGATAAGTATCTAATGACATAGCAACGGTTCTTAAAATACTAGCTTTTCTTCCTAACTATAATAGTGATATCAACAAGAGTTCTTTCATCACTGCCCTTCATAACATCTGAGAATGGGCCATGGCTAAGACTGAGCTTTTTTTTTTTTCAAAAGATATGGTTCTTAGAAAATTAAAGCCAGATCTTATAACAGTGAATATGTCCCTAAAATAAAATGAACATGCAAAGAATTTCATAACTTGGCCAGCTGGCCATATATTCTTATTTTCATAAATTCTGCTACAATGAAAGAATGTTGACATTTACTAGGGTTAATTTGAACGAGATTTTTATGATTTTTTAGTTCTAATTTTTGAACTCTTAAAATGCAACCATGTATCAGCCCTCAAGTCTTCACATTCATAATCTTTAATTGAACTCTTATAAAGGCAAAAAAGACTAGAAATTATCCATTACTGATAATGCCATAACATGGACATGCTTGCAGCTTGAAATTTAGCAAAATCAGATTTAAATGTACTTATCATATTTTTCATATAAAACAGTAACAGCCCAAAGTATTTATTAAGCACTGATTATAGGCTAGGCACTGTAAAAGGTAGCGAATGGTACCATTTCCTGGCAGCTTGTAGATGTCACACCCAGAGAGGGTTCATTGAAGAGATTTAGTGATGGGATTATATGGGCAGATTTAAGGAAAATCAACAAGGGATGGTGAAGAAGCACAGTGCTAGCAACTAGGGAGCATAGATAGCTGCTAGTCCTGAAGATTCCAGAGGAGTCAGCCACTGGAACCCCAAGAAAGCCCAGAGTTGTATGGCAGGGTCACTCAATATGAACTGAAGTTCCTGGGAGAGGAAATCATGCCCAATCTTGACCTAGGATGGAAGAGGCCAGGAAAATAAATACCCTGATCTCTTGTCTCCTTTTGGCAGAGATCATCAGGGCCCAATTGCAATTTGTTGAGGTTGGCCTCTGGAGGCAAATAATGAAGAAGGGAAGAGAATGGATCTTGAGGAACAAATGGGGAATATGCAGCACAGTGGCATAGATGAATAAGGCAGTCTCTAGCCCACTGAATCAGAATGAAAAAGTGTGGCCTCTTGATGAAATAGCGAACAGATCGGTGAGGGGATGCCTCACAGAATGCATAAGGGGAAACTGAGTGTCCAGCATTATTATATAATATTCTCCTTCACTACTTTATTTTTGTACAAAAATGATAAATTATTTTAAAGCATCATCTATTATCTTCTTTTGTGCTCTATGGGCTTTGGCTAAAGCTTTCCTGTTTGGGGACAGTGCTTACAGAGGCTTCTAAATTGTTTTCCCAAACTGCTGTAGCATCAGTGACAGAAGGGACTACCTTTGAATAACATGCATTCCCAAAGTTACTGCTGTCCAGATTCAGAGTTGGCTTTCCACTTACTCAGGCTCAGCCATATCCAAATAAAGACCAACTAGCTGTCTAGATTTTAGGTTTCGTTTTCCAAAGAATCTCTCACCTCTCCTGTCATTAACGTTAAACTTTACTAACGACATGAATATTGCAAGGCCCTTTAGAACAATGTCTATTAATCATGCCTTAAAGAATGATTAAAACATCCTGATCCACTGTTACTGTTACGTAGAATGAAGAGCAAATGGATTTTTCTGGTCTATAAATTGTCTAAATGTATGAAGACCCTTGTCTTGTCTTTTCCAACAAGAATACACAAGGGTACAACTCCTCAGAAAATAATTAGTTCATAGGTGACCTTGGGACTAGGTTTCATCCCAAAGAAGCTTGGTAGCTTCGGAAACTACTAGCTTTTCAAACAGAATTTCAGAGCTGAGAGTAACTTTGGTTTGAAAACTCATTTCCTCCTTATGAGGTGGAAACAGGATTTTGGACTTATGCCATCCTCACTTATATTCTTGGAAATTAGCCAAAATTGGGGATCAGGCTCCAGGGACTACAGCCGAATGGAGTGCTATTAATAGCCACAATCTCTGAACTCATTTGAAAGAGAAGCAGGAAAGAGAACGTGTCACTACAATAAATGGATATTTCACTGCTGCCTCCTTTTTGATCTTACCATTACCAGCCCAATAAGTCCTCAGGCACTAGAGTACTAATAATCAAACAATCCAGGTTAAAATCATGGCTTAAAACCAAGAGTCTTCAGCTTTTGGAAAGAAACCCATTACTATTTAAGACTTTTTATTCCATTTTACAATCTTAGAGAGAGAAAGAATAAACATATACACAAGGCAGGCTCAAAAAAAAAAAAAATGTTGATGTTTTGTTATAGAAACACGGAATTCTAAATCCTCTTGCTTGTCCAGGCAACCTAGATGCTGGGTGTTTTTCTTATGATTTTCTAAGTCTCTTGGAACCTTTGCATGTGTGTGTGTCTTTAATATTAACACAAGATGCATCTCTTCAAAGCATGACGCTCATATTGCTATGTTTGAGGTATCTAGACATTTAGAATATTTTGGAAAGCAGAAAATGACTATCTGATGAGTGACAGCTATTGCTGAGTGGAAAGGGAAACAGCATTCTCATTGCATCTCTCTGTGTGGAACAGTATGTGTCTAGTATAAGCCACACCACAGAAGCCCATTGGAAGGTCTCCAAACTCTCAGTAGTGAAGGTGACTCAGGACTGGGAGGCTCTACCAGGGTTGTCCAACCTGAAGCCCCTGGGTTGCATGCAGATTATTTGAGGATTGTTTTGCTTATCTTTATCGGATATTATGAAATGAATGCACAGCCTTTTATTTTTTTCTTTTCTTTTCTTTCTTTTTTTCTTTTTCTTTTTTTTTTTTTAAGACATTGTCTCACTATGTCACCCTGGGTAGACTGCTGTGGCATCACAATTCACAGCAACCTCTAACCCTTGGGCTTAAGCAATTCTCTTGCCTCAGCCTCCCATGTAGCCGGGACTACAGGCGCCCACCACACTGCCCAGCTATTTTTTATTGTAGTTGTCATTGTTATTTAGCAGCCCTGGGCCAGGTTTGAACCCGCCAGCCCCAGTGTATGTGGCTAGTGTCCTAACCACTGAGCTATAGGTGCCAAGCCTGCTCATCAGCTTTCATTAGTGTTTGTGTATTTAATGTGTTGCCCAAGACAACTCTTCTTCTTCCAATGTGTGGCAGAAAAGAAAAAAGGTTGGCTACCCCTGCAACACACACATTTCTCTGGAAGGTTGAAGCTGGCTCTCATGGTGTTTCCTCTGCTTTCTTTAGAGACCAGATTGTGTGAACTCTGAAGGGGCTGAAAAAATCAGAAGTCAGACTAGGTTAGTTCTTTGGAGAAATAACAGTGACAACCCTAAGAGCTAGTGTTCATTTCACCCTTGCTTTGTGTTTATATGGATTATATTATTTAATCCTCCATAGAGCCCACAATGTCCTATTATTAACCTCTCATTTTAAGGTCTTTTCCAAAAAAAGAAAAAATACCTGTGTTATTGAGGCAGTAAATCTCAGGACTACCAGAGAACAGCAAACTGGCCATCACTACTGTCCTTAATTGAGCATCAGCTGTTCCCAGATCATGATGTGAAGGGCTTTACAAGAAACATCTTGAGGAAGTTGATACTCAAAGGAGTTAAGTTAAATAAGTTTCCCAGAATACCAATGTCAGTTTAAAATGGGATTTAAACACAGTGTTTTCTGATGATGAATTCTGAACTCCTTTTACTCCACCACACTGGCTCAGTTCACAATTCACTCTAAGAGGCCATACGTGTGGACAACTTGACTTCTAAAAATTCCTCCTTTATAGAGAGCGAAACAAAAAAAAAAAAAAAAGAAAAGAAAAGAAAAGCACCTATTAATATTCAGCTGAATATTGAAGGATTGGAAAGTGTATAAAAAAGAACATTAACAGTGTAATCTAGTAAGTTTCAGAGACTTTCTAAAATGTTTAACTTAGGTTGTATCCTCTAAATCTGACAGTGGTACTTCATTATTGTCTGTCAGTGAAACACACTAGCAATCAACTGAAAAGAATAGAAAACTCAGCTCTTTCTATTGTTTTTCCACTCCCGTTGGCTTCTTTACCTACACAACTTTGCCTCACGAGATGGCTGTTTCATGTCAGCCTTGTGTCCATTTGGTAGACAGAAAGAAGTGTGAGCACAAAAGCAAATTATGTAACTAAATTGCAGGTCCCCCTATAATATTCTGAAATAAAAAATAATAATTATTATTAATTATATTTTTGAATAAAAATAAATTTGAAACAAAAAGAAGAAGAAAGAAGAAGGACTGAAGTGAAAATGGGTGACAGCCATACCACAAAAGCAAGGCCGGGCACAGTGGCTCACGCCTGTAATCCCAGCACTCTGGGAGGCCCAAGCTCGTGGATGGCTTGAGCTCAGGAGTTCAAGACCAGCCTGAGCAAGAGCAAGACTCCATATCTACTAAAAATAGAAAAAAATCAGCCAGGCACCTGTATATAATCCCAGCTACTTAGGAGGCGGAGGCAGAAGGATCACTTGAGCCCAGGACTTGATAATGGCTTTTTCCAGTATGACCAAATGTTCTGCGCTTGCCCTACATGTGTAATCAACCATTTCTATAAGAAAACCTGGTTTAAATTCTTTTTAATTAAAAAAATAATTGCGAGGCGGTGCCTGTGGCTCAAAGGAGTAGGGCACTGGCCCCATATGCCAGTGGTGGCAGGTTCAATCTCAGCCCCGGCCAAAAACTGGAAAAAAAAAAAAAAAAAAAAAAGTGTCTGTTTCCATAAAGTGTGCTTTTCATTTATTTTCTCTCTATTTCTTGTTGTGTTTTCTGTGGTGTCTCTTCTTCAATGTACTCAATGTAATTCAGTCCTCTTCTTAGAATTCTGTCTTTCTAGTTATCTGGTGAGTTAGGTTGATTCACATTGTATATCCTCCTATTTCAGGCCATCACTTTCTGCTTTCCGGTCACCTTTTCTTGAATTCTTACCCTGTGCTTTGTAGTATTCCTGTTTAACTATCATCGCTCTTTCAAGGATTTTTTTTTTTTTTTTTTTTTTTTAGTTTTCTGTTGGTTATTTCAGTTATTTCAGTAGTGTTAAGGTACAATTTGCATCTGCTTTGTGGAAACCATTTCCTGATAGGTTTTCCTATTATCTTTTGTGGCTTTTGTTTGTCTTTTATCCTATAGTATCCTTATTTGTAGGTGGAACCTCCTCTTTCCTGTTACTTGCATTTAAATGGGATAGATTGTCTTAGACCTCTGATAGATGGGGTGGGAGATGTAGGGTGTACTCAGATAGCATTCACAGCTCATAGCTCACTCTTTTGTCCCTACAGTGAATGTTTTACAATACTGTCCTCTCTGTAGTCAGCCCTGCTCTGGCTCTGAGAACCCAGGCTGGTTCTGGTGAACTTCCCCTGCCAGCCTAGATTTCCTAGTTCCCTTAATACCTTTTCTTTCACCAGGATATATTCTTAGAAACTGTTTTGTGCTGGTACATTTTGCAATCTGCCACATATGGGATCTCAAACACTTTCTGAATCTTGTCTTTCTCTTCCTTCCCCAGTAATCTTGAGGAGTTCAATCTCAGCTATACTCTCAGGTGGGCTGTGTCTCATTTTGCAGGCCACTATTGGCTGAAGATGCATGAAACCTGATTGCTTTTAGATCTCCTATACCCACCTTGTCCTTCCCCACAGTCCTCTCACAACCACCTGCTTGTCATGTGGGTTTGCCTTTGGGAGAATGTATATGCAACTGGAAGCCTGCTAATTATTTTCTCTTAGTTTTGAGGAAAATACGGTTTGAATTTGTGGGGGGGGTTTTTGTAATTTCTCCCTTTTTTAGTTTTATAATTCCCAGAAGAAAGGAGATATTTCAAAGTTAGCTGTTTGATTATAAGAGTCTTGTCTATAAACTACTTGCTTATAGTGTTTGATTTCTAAACTTTTCTGGTTAGAAAAGTAGGCATCATTTGCTATAGGTTGCTCAGGACCAGACCCAGTGCCATATACTGTTGATGTAATGACTCAGGATAGCAAACCCGAGGGCTAATTGCTGCCATTATCTTATTCTCACACGGAGTAACTGAGGTCCAAGAAGGTTAAGTAATTTGCTTACCCTGCCACACACGACGATAAGTAGAAGACCCAGAATTCAAAATTAATTTGTGCTAAATCCAGAGCCCAATCTCTGATCCCATAAAATAACTTGTCACTTTTCCTGTAGACTTTAGTCTTTCAGGATTAAACTTATTTATGTAAATTTCCCATTCTACATACAGTAGTGCATCCTGTCACAGTTTAACATGGACTAAATATAGAGGCCTTGATACATAAAATGCACCCTGGGAGCACCACATTTTTCTCATTTAACCTTGAAAGTGGAAATCTGAGTGCTAATTTTATTTTTTATTTTTATTTTTTATCATTTAAAAATATTTTATTTACATGTACCTTTCACAAGAAACTGATTAAACTGAAAAAAAAAAAGAAGTAAAAGTTTACAGCTCGAATCATCTTTACATGCTGCAATAAATTTAAAGATACTAGGTGCTAATGTAAAAATATTTACCCTTTCCTAATTTATGGCAGCATATTTTTATCCCAAGCCATCAGATATATTTTTAAACACATTATGGAAATTACATGACTTAATGTAAGGTGAAAGGGAGGGTGAGGGGAAGGGAAGGATGGGTGGAGGGAGGGTAATTGGTGGGACCACACCTAGGGTGCATCCTACAAGGGTACATGTGGAACTTTCTAAATGTAGAATATAAATGTCCTAACACAGTAACTAAGAAAATGCCAGGAAGGCTTTGCCAACCAGTTTGATGAAATATATCAAATTGTACATAAAACCAGCACATTGTACCCCATGACTGCATTAATGTACACAGCTATGATTTAATAAATAATAATAATAATACTTCAGTTAAAGAATACGTGACTTAAAAATCAATACAATGGCCCTTTCGCTCCCAATCTCCGTATCGTGTAGGTTCTGGGCCCCTGGGTCCACCTTTTTCTTTGGTAACTGATTTAATATCATCTGGAAATTTTTCTAGTGACTCCTTCTCCAAGTGGGAATCTTCGGGTGCATCAAAACAACCTTCTGGTAACTTTGGCTTCTTCAGTGATCGTTTGATGAGTTCCGACTTTTCTCCTGGAGAAGAACTTGTTTTCCTCAAAGAATGAAATAGAAGGGGTGATCTTGTTGTCAGTGCTGTGGCCAAGGCACGGCTAAGCAACCCCGGGAGACTCGATGAGGACATGGCGCCAACGCTCCAGCATTCTCGCAGGCCTGAGTTCTAATTTTAAATGTAAAAAGATAAATATGGCCTACATTGTAGCCATATAGTAAAATAAAAATTAACCCCTTTAATCTTTTCTCCAATATTTGACAAAAATGCTGAGTTTAAGATAAACCGAGTAATGAATAAAATACCTATTTTAAAATATTGGGTATGTTGAAGCCCTAAGATACTATATTAATTTACATACACTGCCCACTCTGACAAGTTTTACCTGTCAAAATCTTCATAAATTTGTAGCACTGGATTGCAAACATAAATATAACTATACTTTCCAGGTAATATATTTGTATGATTTAAAGACAATGTGTGAAACTAACATTTAACAAACACCTACTATATGGCAGAGATTTTTAAAATACATAGATAAAAAGATGAAACATATAATTAACACTTAAGAAGAATATACACATAATTTATATTATATTATATTATATATGCCTGTATGTACATACAATATTTTATATGTACAAATTATTTATATAATTCATATAAATTGCATACAACTATATTATTACACGTTTTTGACAAATGGTCCTTAATCTTCATTTTACAGACAGCCAATGAGGTTCAAAGTAGTCAAAGACTATTTGAGAAATACTTTACCTCCTCAGTGTGAGGGCTGGACAAAGAAGGCAGGAAATGTCCTACACAATTTACTCAGCTGCGTGGAAGGCCTAAAGTTCAAAAGAAATAGAAATTTAGTCTTGCAAAGATACAAAATAGAGAAAAACATTAGAAATAAAGTAAGTGAATTTGGAGCTGATCTATAAAAGGAAATTTAACTTCCAAGTGAACTCTGAATTTGTGAATACAAATTATCATTTTTGGACCTAAAGCATTGATAAGTATTCAGGAAGTGGCCACATGGTTCAAGTACCCCAAAGAGCATCTGGTCTTTCTCATCATGTTATCTCTCTTGCAAGGTCAAAGCCCAAAGGCAGAGCTAGAATTGCAAGGAAGTCTTGTGCATCGATCACTAATATGTTCTGTCATAATATTAAATAATCCACATGATGTAACAGCACAAGTTTATATTTCACATAATATATCATTTGAATGTAATTAACTATATCAAAATGGTAATGCCATCAATTTTTATTTTTCTCCATGATACTCCATGGACATCAGTGGAATGAGTGCACTTGAGGTAAGGAAGATAATTGCCAGCTAGCTCCTCTGCAGGCACATCATGACAGGCTTTATGGGGCTCTAAGCACTACATAGGAATAAGAACCATTTTATTTTTCTCCATTAGTTGGAGAATATTGAGCTCCAACTGTCATCACATGGAAGGGAAATGAAATGCTATTGGGACATTTATGACACTCAGCATCCTGACTTTGCACAGCAGTTCAAACCATACACGATTGTTTTTTTTAAGTCTAAAAAATGCACATTTAAATAACACCTGCTAGAAAAAAAAATGACACTTCTAAGGTGTATGAAAATATTAACTCTGTAAAAGCGCATGGGTGGCCTTGGTGCTTAAAACTAAAAATCTTACTTATTGAGCTCAGCCAAGTTTTATGTTTCAAGATACATTATTCATAAGAAAGAGAAAGCCTCTCCAAGTTTCAAGATCCATCAGTAATCAGCTGATGACTATTTATTCACCAACTATATTATAAAATTTAGAAATCTCGGTGATGAAAACAATGCAAAAAATAAATCTAATGCAAGTCCATGTTTCAATGATTTCACTAGCGTGGGGACACATGATAAATAAATATATGTACATATACATGTATAGACTATATACAAAAACCTCTTAAATAAAAATTAGATTATGTCTCTTATCCAATTAAAATTCTTCTATTGGCTTCACATTTCCCTCAGAGTAAGATTTCACGTCTTCAGCAGAGCCTATATAAAACCCCATACATCATCCATACCCATACCCCACTCTCACCCTCCTTCCTTTCTTTGATATCTCAGTTCCACGATTTTTTCTGTCCTTCCCTCACTCAGTCCACTACAACCTCAATGGATTCCTTGCTTCTCTTGGAGAACTTTCAGGAAAGCTCTGACCTCAGGGGCCTTGAACTGGAAAACCTCACCATCTGAAACTCCATTCCCTCACATAAACACATTGCTAAGTCTTCCACGACTTTCCCATTTTTGTTCACACGAGAAATTCCCAGGGATGTTCATTTTAAGGAGCTCTGTCTTGACTTGTGTTTAAAATTCCAAATTGCACTCTCATGTTCTGTGATGATTAACTTTAGGTACCAACTGGCCTGGATCAATGGATACTGGGATAGCTGGTAAAACATCTGTGAGAATGCTTCCGGAGGACAATGACGTGTAAGTCAGTAGACTGGGGAAAACCCACACTCTCAATGTGGCTGGATACTATCCCATCGGCTGGGGACCCAGATGAAACAAAAAGGTAAGAAAAGGAGAATTCTTACTCTCTCTTCTATAGCTGGGACACCCTTCATCTCCTGCCCTTGCACATTAAAACTCTAGTTTCTCTGGCTTTTGAACTTCAAACTTGTACCAGAGTCCAACCCCCACTCTCAGACTCTTCAGCCTCAGACTGAGAGTTACATCCCGGGATTCCCTGGTTCTGAAGCTTTTGGATTTGGACTGAGCCTCGTTACCAACTTCACTGTTTTCTCAGATTGCAGAAGGCCTATCCTTGGACTTCTCAGTCTCCAAAATCAAGTGTGCCTATTCCTCTGAAAAATCTGCTCTCATATATCTCTATTTATCTATCTGCTCTATCTCCTTGAGAACGCTAACCAAAATAAAAATTGGTACCAGAGGTGTAGTGTATTTTTATAATAAATACCTAAAAGTGTGGAAACTATCTTTGGAACTGAGTAGTGGGTAGAGGTTGGAAAAGCCGTGAGATGAATGCTAGAAAAAAAAGTCTAAATAGCCATGCATGGACCATTAAGAGTAATTCTAGTAAGAATTCAGAAGAGGAGAAAAGTTTTAGGGAAAGCCTCCAAACACAGAGTTCAGACTTTACTTAAATGATAATGCCAGAATGTTAGTTAAAATGTGAATAGTCAGCCGGTGCAGTGACTCATGCCTGTATTCCCAGCACTTGGGAGGCCGAGGCAGGTGGATTGCCTGAGCTCACGAGTAACTTCTAGATCAGCCTGAACCAGAGTGAGACCCCGTCTCTAAAAAATAGCCAGGTGTAGTGGTGGGCACCTGTAGTCTCATCTACCTGGGAGGCTGAGGCAAGAGAATCGCTTATGCCCAAGAGTTTGAGGTTGCTGTGAGCTGTGATGCCACAGCACTCTATCAAGGGCAACAAAGTGAGACTGTGTCTCAAAAAATATATATGTATATGAATAATAAAAACAATTCTAATGAGGTCTCAGATGGAAAGAAGGAACAAGGTAGAAAAATATCTCATCTTATTGAATGTTGCATTGTTATAGATATTGTTCTTTTCATTTTTTATTTATTTATTTATTTTTTATTTTTTATTTTTTTGTAATTTTTGGCCAGGGCTGGGTTTGAACCCTCCACCAGCATAGGGGGCCGGCACCCTACTCCTTTGAACCACAGGCACCACCCAATATTGTGCTTTTTAAAATTAAAGTTTGTAGCAACTCTGTGTCAAGCTAATCTATAGATACTTTCTATAGCAGCATGTGCTCACTTCGTGTCTCTTTGTAATATTTTGGCAATTATCACAATATTTCAAACTTTTTCATCATTATTACCGTATATACTCGAGTATAAGCTGAGTTTTTTTCGGCACAAAATTTGTGCCGAGTTTGGGTTTTTCAGCAAATTTTGTGCTGAAACACTCGGCTTATACTCGAGTATATACGGTATATCTGCTACAGAGATCTGTTGTCTGTGATCTTTTTAAAAATTTTTATTTGTTCATTTATTTTTTGAGACAGAATCTCACTTTGTCATCCCTGGTAGAGTGCTGTGGTATCGTAGCTCATAGCAACCTCAAACTCTTGGGCTCAAGTGATCCTCTTGCCTCACCCTCCCGAGTAGCTGGGACCACAGCTGCAACGCCCGTCTACTTATTTTTTTAGAGATGAGGTATCTCTTGCTCAGGCTGGTCTTGAACTCATGAGCTCAGCAATCCACCCACCTTGGCCTCCCAGAGTGCTCACAGGCATGAGCCGCTGCCCCCAGCCTGTCTGTGATCTTTGATATTACAATTACAATGTTTGGGGACATCAAAAACTATGCAAAAGGTGGCAAATTTAATCCATAAATTGTGTGTATATCATTACTATTCTGTCAACTGGATGTTCTCATATCTGTCTCCCTCTCTTTGGGGTTTGCTATTGTGTGACAAGAAAAAATACTGAAATGTAATCCTAGCACTCTGGGAGGCTGAGGTGGGTGGACTGTGTGAGTTCAGGAGTTTGAGATCAGCCTGAGCAAGAGCGAGACCCTGTCTCTACTAAAAATAGAAAAAACTACTTGAACACTTTGGCAGGCTCTTGTAGTCCCAGCTACTCAGGGGGCTAAGGCAGGAGGATCAGGGGTTTAAGGTTGCTGTGAGCTAGGATGGCACAGCACTCTAACTATGGCACAGAGACTATATCTTAAAAAGAATATAGAGGGGGGAGACAAGATGGCGGACTGAAGCCAGCTTTTCACAGAGGCTCCCGTCCAGAAGGAGAGTTAAAGGATGGAAATTTAGTAAGTAACCTGGAGGATTCGAGCTATACCAGGAGAGAAGGTTGGAGATCGC
>CAUYPK010131805.1:0-26187 GCA_963574355.1 Loris lydekkerianus
AAATTCCTGTTGCCCTAAGTTTTTGAGGGGTGGGTTAGCTCTGATGCCACACCACTATCCCGAGGGCCACAAAATTAAACTCTGTGTCCCCCCCCCCCCAAAAAAAAAAAAAAAGACTGATATATATATATATATATATATATATATATATACACACACACATATATATATGGTTGAACAACTTAAGTTTGTGACTTCATCCTAGAAAGAAAGAGCTGCATAGGTGAATATATCACTGTGGTCACCTTCAAAACACTCCCCTTGGGACACTATGCAGCAGCACTAGCACCTAGTCCACCTTTCAAAGCAGTTTTGAAACACTTTTTGGGGTCAGCGCCTGTGGCTCAAAGGAGTAGGGCACCAGCCCCATATGCAGAGGTGGCAGGTTGAAACCCAGCCCCAGCCAAAAACTGCAAAAAAAAGAAAAAAAGAGAGATGGACAGGAAGAGAGAAAAATCTTCCTTGGGTGGTGCCTGTGGCTCAAGGAGTAGGGCACCGGCCCCATATACTGGACGTGGTGGGTTCAAACCCAGCCCCTGCCAAAAAAAAAAAAATGCAAAAAGCAACACTTCAGTTAAATTCACAAACTCATTGTAGAAAAAGTGCTGCATACCTCATTGCTAAATATCACTATGGTCACCAGATGGCTAAGGGGAGTACTTCAAAAGTGACTGTAGTGATATTCAGCAATGAGGAATGTAGCACTTTTTTTTGGAGACAGAGCCTCATGCTGTCACCCTGGGTAGAGTGCTGTGCCATTACATCCCACAGCAACCTCCAACTCCTGGGCTCAAGTGATTCTCCTGCCTCTGCCTCCCAAGTAGCTGGGACTACAGGCGCCTGCCACAACACCAGGCTATTTTTTGGTTGCAGCCGCCATTGTTGTTTGACGGGCCCGGGCTGGATTCGAACCCGCCAGCTCAGGTGTATGTGGCTGGCGCCTTAGCCACTTGAGCCACCGGCGCCAAGCCGGAATGTAGCACTTTTTTTTTTGGGGGGGGGGGGTTGAGAACTTAATTGTCAGACCTTGTACATTATCATTTCATTTATGCAAAACTCAAAAAAATGCCATGGCTGGTAAAATTACAAGGAAAAATAGCACAGTGGTAACATAAACACTTCCAGATAGTGGTTACTTATGGAAGGACAGAGAAAGCTTTGAGTGAGGGGCCCTGTAAGTGCTTTGGAGCTGCTGCCAGTGGCCTTTGTTATGATATATAGTTCTTACACAGATGCTTGCTTTATAATTTTAAATTAAGGTACGTGCTTATTTTATGCATTCCCTTATGTATGCTGTGTTTTACAAGGGAAAAGGATTCAAAAGACCTTTAAGGAGTCTTGTAGGAGAAATTATTCTCAGAATCTGGGATAGATGGCCATCTTCTTATCTACTGATCTTCATTATTAGATAATGGGTTCTGATTCATTGCTGCTATTTTAGTTTACATCTTTACCATTAGAATACTGAGCCAAATTTGGGTTTAACACACAGCAAATGTACATGACCACATGACCAGCATCTACTGACCTCACTCCTGCCCTCATGCTACTTTTTTTTTTTTTTTTGTCTTTTCTTTGAGATGCAGTTTCTCTCTGCTGCCCTGGCTAGAGTACAGTTGCATCATTATAGCTCAATGTAACCTCAAACTTCTGGGCTCAAGTGATCCTCCTACTTCAACTTCCTGAGTAGCTAGGACTATAGGCACACACCACCAAGCCTGGTTAAATTTTTTTTTTTTTTATTTGAGACAGAGTCTCATTTTGTCACGCTTGGTAGAGTGCTATGGTGGCATAGCTCACAGCAACCTCAAACTCTTGGGCTCAAGTGATCCTCTTGCATCAGGCTCCCATGTAGCTGGGACTACGGGCGCCTGCCACAATGCCCAGCTATTTTCAGAGATGAGGTCTCTCTCTGGCTCAGGCTGGTCTCTAACCTGTGAGCTCAGACAATCCATCTGCCTCGGCCTCCCGGAGTGCTAGGATTACAGGTGTAAGCCTCCACACCGGGCCCTAAATTTTCTGTTTTTTAGAGACAGGAGTCTTGCTTTTGCTCAGGCTGGTCTCAAATTCCTGAGCTTAAGGAATCCTCCTGCCTCATTCTCTCAGAGTGCTGGCCTCAGGCTACTTAAATTCCTTTTAATTTCCCTCTACTCTTACTTCTTCACTTAAAAATTTCATATATATTTTTAGGCTCGGCACCCGTAGCACACTGGTTATGGCACTGGCCACATACACTGAGGCTGGCAGGTTCAAACCCGGCCCCAGACTGTTAAACAGTAATGACAACTGCAACAATGACAAAAAAATAGTTGGGCATTCTGGCAGGCGCCTGTAGTCCCAGCTATTTGGGAGGATAAGGCAAGAGAATCGCTTAAGCCCAAGAGTTTGAGGTTGCTGTGAGTGATGACACCACGGCACTGTACCCAGGGTGACAGCTTGAGGCTCTGTCTCAAAAAAAAAAAAAAATTTCATATATATTTTTAAAACTACCTTAAGAATGTTAGTATGTTTAATTTAAATAGATGTTAATATTTTCTTAGTAACTATATAGATATTGAGAAAGAAAAGGAATCCCACACTTGTCTTTTGATACTATGAGAATTTTCACTAGAATTGATAACATGTTAAAGATAGTCTACACTGCACAAGACTTTTAGGTATGATGTCAAATAGGCTGTGCTTGTTACTGTTTATTTTCTCACTGGCTTTGATTCGCTTACTCTTTCTCTTATTTAAAGGGAACTACTGTGTGCACAGCCAGCTGCCTGCAGCTTCATAAGCGAGCAGAGAGGATTGCATCCGTTCTTGGTGATAAGGGACATCTCAATGCAGGAGATAATGTGGTATTGCTCTATCCCCCTGGTGAGTGTTGGCTTGGTAGACTGGACTTTAAGCTCCATTACTTGAGTACAGCCTGTAAGAAAACAGGAACTCAAAACCACCTCTGTCCTTATAGGTTGTATACTTCTCAATATTAAGGACACTGTGCTTGTAGGCTAAGGTGGGAACCAAGCCTCAGCCTTCAAGTTCTGCAGTAGATGGCTATGCTGGGCCTGCGTCTACTTTATCCTTTTTTTTTTTTTTTTTTTTTTTTTTGAGACAGAGTCTCACTATGTTGCCCTCGGTAGAGTGCTGGGATCACAGCTCACAGCAACCTCTAATTCTTAGGCGTAAGTGATTCTCTTGCCTCAGCCTCCCGAGTAGCTGGGACTACAGGCACCCACCACAATGCGTGGCTGTTTTTTTTGTTGTTGTACTTGTCATTGTTGTTTAGCTGACCTGGGCTGGGTTCGAACCTGCCAGCCTCGGTGCATGTGGCCAGCACCGTAACCACTGTGCTATGAGCGCCAAACCGCTGCTTTATTTACTCTTGGGTTTCCATTGTCAGTGCCTGGCACATAAAAGGCACTCAATAAATGTTGAATGAATGAAGACATTTAGCTGACTTTTAGAAACTCAGAACAGATGCTTTGTTTTTTTGTTTTTATTTTTTTTTAAGAAACAGAGTCTCACTTTATCACCCTCAGTAGAGTGCTGTGGCGTCACAGCTCACAGCAACCTCCAACTCCTAGGCTTAGGTGATTCTCTGGCCTCAGCCTCCTGAGTAGCTGGGACTACAGGTGCCTGCCACAACACCTGGCTGTTTTTGTTGTTGTTGTTGTTGTTGTTGCAGGTTGGCCAGGGCTGGGTTCTAACCTGCCACCCTCGTTATATGGGGCTGGCGCCCCACCCACTGAGCCATGGTGCTGCCCCAGATGCTTTGTTTCTAAGAGTGTTCAGCAATGGGACCATTTCATGCAACTTCCAAAAGAAAGTTGAGCATGAACTCTGTTTACTTAACATTTCCCTTGTTACAACTGATGTTTAGTATTCCTTTGTTGTTGCTTTCATCTCTCATGTTCTAATTTATTTATTTTTAAATCAACACTAATTACTAATGAGATACTTTGTGTTCCTTTTCTTATCCTCAGTCTTTTTATTTGAGACGCCATCATGCGATCTCACTGTGTCATCCTGGCTACTCTCCTGGGCTTCAACCCAGCCTCCCACCTCAGCCTTTCAAGGAGCTGGGACTACAGAGCCAACCCCTGTTACTTGCCCAAGTTCTAATTTAAATCAATAACCTTTCATTCATAGTAAGAGGAACTCAGAGTTATTTGTTGACAGTTTGGTAAAAAGATTCAAAATTTTAGGTGACATGTTTGAGTTTTCCCTTCCCTTACTCCTTCTGTCATCTTACCTACTCATGCGTGCAGCCTTCTTTGAGTCTTTTGTTTTTTTTTTTTTTTTTGGTAGAGAGAGTCTCACTTTACCGCCCTCGGTAGAGTGCCATCACATCACAGGACTCACCGCAACCTCTAGCTCTTGGGCTTCCGCGATTCTCCTGCCTCAGCCTCCCGAGCAGCTGGGACTACAGGCTCCTGCCACAACACCCGGCTATTTTTTTGTTGCAGTTCGGCCGGGGCTGGGTTTGAACCCCCCACCCTCAGTATATGGGGCCGGTGCCCTACTCACTGAGCCACAGGCGCCACCCTTCTTTGGGTTTTTTATTCAACCTTATTTCATTTTATTGCATTTAATTTCCCTCTACTCTTATTTCCTTACTGTTAAATAATACTCTATAATTATTTTATTTTATTTTATTTTTTTTTTTTTTGAGACAGTCTCACTGTGTCACCCTTGATAGAGTGCTGTGGTGTCACAGCTCACAGCAACCTTAAGCAGTTCTCTTGCCTCCACCTCCCAAGTAGCTGGGACTACAGGCGCCTGCCACAACGCCCAGCTATTTTTTTGTTATAGTTGTTGTTTAGCAGGCCCAGGCTGGGTATGAACCCACCAGCCCCAGTGTATGTGGCCAGCGCCCTAGCTACTGAGCTAAAGGTGCTGAGCCAAAACTCTATAATTCTTTTTTTTTTTGGCGGGGGGACAGAGTCTGGTATAGGAATGTGTCCTACCAAACTCCTGCGAGGTTGTCTTGTACCTCTCACAGATGTGGTGATGAACCAGCACACTCCCTGTGCAGGCCTCTCCCGTTTGTGTTCTCCATATATCAAGTCATGCTTTGCCTCCCTAAAACTCATACTCACATCTAAGAAGTCTAATTGTTCGTCATATTCTTCTAAACATTTTTTTAATGTTCAGTTATTTGTCGTCTCACATTTCTTCATTATCTCAGTTAACCTTCCCTGATTTCTGCAGTTTTCTTCGAAGTGATATCAAGTAATTCTATCAAAATGTGTTCTTCAGGCTGGCTTCTGTAGCCTGATGGTTAGAGCGCCAGTCCCTTGCACCAGGGGTGGCAGGTTTGAACCCAGCCAGAGCCTGCTTAAAAAAAAAAAAAAAAAATGGCCAGGTGTGGTGGCTCATGTCTGTAATCCTAGCACTCTGGGAGGCCGGTGGATTGTCTGAGCTCACAGGTTTGAGACCAGCCTGAGTCAGAGTGAGACCTCGTCTCTAAAAAATAGCCAGGCATGGTGGTGGGCTCCTGTAGTCCCAACTATTCAGGAGGCTGGAGCAGGAGAGTCAATTAAGCCCAAGAGTTGGAGGTTGCTGTGAGCTGTGATGCCATGGTACTTTACCAAAGGCAACAAAGTGAGACTGTCTCAAAAACAAAAAAAAACTTCAGGCATTTTTCTTTAAATATATGCTTCTTCACTTTCATTTCCTTATACATTTTTAAAATGTTTTTCAGCTAGTGGCTATGTTAAATTACAGCCTGGGGCTCAGTGGGTAGGGCACCGGCCCCATATACTGAGGGCGGTGGGTTCAAAACACCCCTCCCCCCCCCCCCCCCCCGCCAAACTGCAACAACAATAAAAAATTGTTGAATTTTTCTGAATAACTAAATAACTCTTCTGGCACATGATTTAAGAAACTGGGTTTGTTGTTGTCTTCCCATGAATAGTACTCAGTAACAAACGAATTGCATTTTAGTTGGGCAGTGCCCTTTCAGCTAGAGCCCTTCCCTTCCCCCACCATGTGTTTCTCAGTTTCCCTTTTTGTTAGTTGGATTGTTCCACTGCCTCTCCTCACCCTACTACCCTTGGATCGTAATGTAAAATTACTTTACCATGTCAAGAAATTATTAAAAATACAGGTACTTTGACCTGTTTTTTTGTTGTTGTTGTTGTTGTTGTTTTGCGGTTTTTTGGCCAGACGGGTTTTGAACCTGCCACCTCCGACATATGGGGCTGGCGCCTTACCCCTTTGAGCCACAGGTGCCGCCCCTTTGACTTGTTTTTAAAGCCAAAAAAAAAAAAGAAAAGAAAGAAAGAAACTGGGTTTGGAAGATCTGTTTGTTAGTTTGTCCGTGGTACCAAGTGGCTCTCCTGACAGAGTTCCCGTCTTGCAGGCATTGAATTAATTGCTGCCTTCTACGGCTGCCTGTATGCAGGGTGCATACCAGTGACTGTTCGGCCTCCTCACGCTCAGAACCTTACTGCCACGTTGCCCACGGTGCGAATGATTGTCGATGTAAGTACCAGCTTTATCTCACTTCGTCCTCATCTCATAAATTTCAGATTCATACAACTAAGTATCCTCATAAATTTTCCAGTTTTGTTGAATCAGGACATCAAATTTGTCTCCTGAAAATGACCTCCTTTTCCTTAATGTGGCCAAAGTGACCATCATTATTCAGTGAAGAAACTGGGGGAAAGTGGTTATTGGTAAGGGAGAGCATTTTGTGCATTTATCAGGACCATTAAGGAGAGGATGCAGTCATTAGTAATTCTTCAGAGAATGTGTCCCCATCATGGTACAAATCCCTTTTTTGAGATAGAGTCTTACTCTGTCACCCTGGGTAGAATACTGTCTCAGCATAGCTCACAGTAACCTCAAACTCCCAAGTTCAAACAATCCCCTTGCTTCAGCCTCCCAACTAGCTGGGACTTCTGGCATCCACAACACCCGGCTCATTTTTCTGTGTTTAGTAGAAATGGGTTCTCGCTTCTCCTCAGCCTGGTCTTGAGCTCCTGAGCTCAAGCTGTCTACCTGCTTCAGCCTAGGATCACAGGTGTGAGCCAGCACACCCAGCCTTTAACCCCCTTCTAAAATCATGCTATCTGATGTCTTTGGGCACCGTAACCAAGGTGATATTATGTGCCAAACTCTGAATTCTCCCCATGTTGAGTCACTTTCTTTTCAGTTGATTTTGTAAATTCACTCAGAATAGCATTAAAAGGTGTCCAAACCTTACTCTGGAGGTGATAGAAGTTCTTATAGGATCTAAGAGTTGAAGAAAATAAGTATGTATTATACCATATACTATTATACCTTTTTCTTTTTTTTTTTTTTAAAACAGAGTCTCCTTTCTACCCTGGTTAGAGTTCTGTGGTGTCATAGCTCACAGCAACTTCAAACTCCAGGGCTCAAATGATCCTCTTGACTCATTCTCCCAAGTAGTTGGGATGCCTGGTTAGTTTTTTTTTCTTTTTACTAGAGATGTGGTCTTGCTTTTGTTCAGGCTGGTTTCAAACTCCTGAGCTCAGGCAACCCACCTGTCTTGGCCTCCCAGAGTGCTAGGATTACAGGTGTGAGCCACCACACCCAGCCTACTAGATATACTTTAAAGCAAAGGGCGGAGTGGTGCCTGTGGCTCAAGCAGCTAAGGCACCAGCCGCATACACCAGAGCTGGCCAGTTTGTATCCAGCCTGGGCCTGTCAAACAATGACAACTACAACCAAAAAAAAAAAAAAATAGCCAGGCATTGTGGCAGGCGCCTGTAGTCTCAGCTACTCAGGAGGCTGAGGCAAGAGAATCACTTGAGTTTGAGGTTGCTGTGAGCTGTGACGCCACAGTACTCTACCGAGGGCCATAGTTTGAAGCTCTGTCTCAAAAAAAAAAAAAAAGAAAAGAAAAAAGCAAAGGGCAGCCTTGACCAATGTACTGATAGATTACAAAATTCCTATTTATGTAACATTTGCTTCTCTGAGAAGTGCTCTGTCAGCAAATTGCGTCCACAGCATAAAAGGCCATATTAACCATAGATGATTTTATTACAAAGTTTAATTCAGCAAAGTGCCCTTGTTATATTCTACAAAGTGGGCCAGAAAAGCTGGGGGTGGGGGTGGGGTGGTTTCTTCCTGTTGTCCCAGTTTGTGGGCAAAGTAGATCACTTTGTATTTCCATGTGTAGCTGGGCGGGAGAACTTAGTTTTTGTGAGAGTTTCCTCAGATTCAGTGTGTGTTTTAGGTCTTAACATTCACTAGCCTGTTGCAAACACTAACTCCTTAAGACATGATGATCACATTCCTGTCATTCCCTGAGCACTGCAAAATCCATGTCTTTATTTTATTGTGTTCTCCATGAAATCATAGGATTGCAGAACCCATACTGTGATTATAACCATGAAATACTAGGGAATTACTGTTATAAACCATAACTTGTATCGTGAACAAGTACATCATTCTAAGAGAATTAAGTGTTACACATTTCCAGAAAGAAAAATGCAAGAGAAAACACTAACCTTCTTTCTCCTATATGTGTTTTTGAGAAATCGACGCTACTGTGTCCAGCATGGTGTGTGAGGTGCTTTGTAGTGGCACATAGGCTGTGCTGCTGCACCAGGGCTAAGCCTCCTCGTGCTTACTACTATCCACTTGTTTTCTAGGTCAGCAAAGCAGCCTGTATTCTCACCACTCAGACCCTAATGAGACTACTGAGGTCTCGAGAGGCAGCAGCAGCTGTGGATGTGAAAACCTGGCCTACCATCATTGACACAGGTGAAGGGAGATTGCTCTGGAGCTCTTGAGGGAGCATGAACATGTTCTGCCTGAGAGTCCCTAGATTGCCACGCCAAACATGTTTACCCTGCTTTTATGTTACAGCACATTCCACCTGCTAAGACAGAGGCAAAGCCTACAAGTTTATGCTGCCACTGGTCTGACCACCATGTTAGCCAGGTGCAAACAGCTAGATCACAGCATGCCAAGAGCTCTTTAAGTAAAAAGCATCTCGCTGTTAGCTTGGTATCATTGAAAGGTGGTTCAATTGGGTGGCGCCTGTGGCTCAGTGGGTAGGGCGCCAGCCCCATATATCGACGGTGGCAGGTTTGAACCTGGCCCTGGCCAAACTTCAACAAAAGATAGCCAAGCGTTGTGGCAGGCGACTGTAGTCTCAGCTACTCAGGAGGCTGAGGCAAGAGAATCACCTAAGTCCAAGAGCTGGAGGTTGCTGTGAGCTGTGATGCCATGGCACTCTACCATGGGTGACAAAGTGAGACTCCATCTCTAAAACAAGAAAGGTGGTTCAGTTTTTATGCTGGATGTGACCATGTAACATGGAGGGCCAGATGAAATATTGAGATGATCTGATCCTTCGGTTCTAGATATGATATTGTTGAAACAATATTGGACTAGATGTCAGAAGACCTGAATTCTAGTTTGAGCTTCATTACTCATTGCCCGAATGGCATTGTCTGAAATTACATTTTCCCTAAGATATTGCCTACTCCTACCCACTTTTTTTTTTTTTTTTTTTTAAGAGATGAGGTTTCGCTCTGGCTAGAATGCATTGGTACAATTACAGTTCATTGCAACCTTTAACTCTTGCCTAATGATCATCCTGAGTAGCTGGGACTGTAGGTGTATGCTGCCAGCCCAGCTAGTTTTATTTTTTTGAGATGGCATCTCACTAAGTTGCCCAGGCTGATCTTAAACTTTCACTTAACTTCCCAACCATTCTGTGAGTTAATATTTGAAAGATCTATTTTAAGGTGAGGGTTAGGGTTTTCTATTTTAGGAAAAAGGAAAACAGACACAGAAGTGAGAGCAATGGGGTTAGAACTCCAGCAGTCTGCTTCCTCCTGTGGTATATTATTCCTTATTAAACTCCCATTAAATAAATTACTTGCTGCAGATTTGCTTGCTTATCTTGTCTAATGGTATCCTCACCCCCAACCCACCTCTTAAGAGTGACATAATTGAGCTGCTTGGTTAAATACAAGAAGCCTAAGCTTTAGCAAATCCCAGAAGCTAAATTTGGCCCCAGCAAAGCCACAGAAAAGCTCTTGAAGAGCAGTGATTGTCATGTTCCAGCATGTCGGATTGACATCAGGTTTTTCTTTTCATTGCAGATGATTTACCCAGGAAAAGGTTACCTCAGCTGTATAAACCACCCACTCCTGAGATGCTGGCATATCTTGATTTTAGTGTTTCCACAACTGGCATGCTTACAGGAGTGAAGGTAAAGTAGTTTAGATATATTCACTCACTCAGTGGATGCTGGGAAAATGCCAGCTCTGCAAAAAATAGAGATGACCACTGGCCCAGGGACTTTAGATGTGGAAGCCACATGTACCAGAGACCAGTAGGTGGAGGTCCCTGCTATATTTAAATAAAAGCATTGGCTCTTCTGGAATAAATTATCCCAAGGAATTTATATTGGGAAGTGTCTGGACCTAACATAGAAGCTACCAAATAATAAGAATTCTAGTTAAAGTCAATGTGAAATCATCAATTCATGTTATAAAACTCAGTATTAACTAATGAACAGAAGTGCGCCTCACACACCATGCTGGACAGGTAGTGTCAATTTCTCAAAAACACATATAGGAGAAAGGAAGTTACTGTTTTCTCTTACACTTGTCCTTCTGGAAATGTGTAACACTTAATTCTCACGATTCAAGTTATAGATACCTAAATTTAGACATAGATTAGGCTTTGAATCATTGTTTTGAGAAGTTTGGGGAGCGGAGACTTCTCAAAGCTGTAGTTGGAGCCATTTCTCTGCCTGCGAGATGACAGTTCCATCCTGTTTCATGTTTCTTACTTTCCAGATGTCCCACTCTGCGGTTAATGCTCTTTGCAGAGCCATCAAGCTCCAGTGTGAGTTGTATTCTTCTCGGCAGATCGCCATCTGCCTTGATCCTTACTGTGGACTTGGCTTTGCACTCTGGTGCCTCTGCAGGTAGGGATGGAAAAGCCAAAGACACAGAATGTGCTGGGTGTACTGTTGGCTGTAACTGTCTTATCCTTCCCTTTGCTCCCTTAATTGGGTAAGGTTTTAGTAAAGTGGTGATGTTTTCATAATGTATGAAGCTAATGTATCTGATGTTTGTTATTTTTGTCTGTATTCCCTTTTTTCTTCTCTGTTTCTGTTTTATGCCTCATACAAAATGGCAGTGATCTACCTGCTCGTGGCTCATCCTTTAATTCTTGTTTTAGAAGTAAAGCCAATAGAAGGATGATAGGTCAGTGAAAATGTCATGCTTTGACAGCCAGAATGTACCCTGCAGGCTCAGCAGGAAAGAGTATAATGCAATGGGATGACAGCATGTGGATGTAGCACATTGGTGTCAGCCAGGCTGCTTCTTGGGGAACACAATCCCTGCTCATTCCACTGTCCACCAGGGGACCGGAACTTAGACTCACATTTTCACCCCGTTGGTATATGTCACAAACGCCAGCAACTCATCACCCTCTTCCGTGTCCTCATCTTTGTTTGGATAGGATCGTCCATCTAGTGCCCCAAACCAGCAACTTGGGCATTATCTTTAACTTCTGTATCTTTATGTTTCAAATTTAATCAAATGTCATATCATTTGGCTCAGCTGTTCCCACACCTGTCTTTATGTAAGAAGGACCTGGGGGTCTTTAAAAAGCAAAACAAATTAACAGGGAATTTCTGTAGGCTTACTCCAGAGGCAGCACCCACAACTCCAGTATTATTTTAATAGAGGATCTCTGGGCTCCCAGTGATTTTGTGCTAGTCCCTGAGTTTAGGACATTGTAAGCTTTGCGGCTATAGATTGGACATACACACAGTATGTGATTCGTGACTCTGTCATTCCTGCTATTGTATCCTGGGGCTGCACTGTTGGGCTCAAGCCTTTATCATCACTCACTATTGCAGCCTCTCCTAACCATCTCTCAGGCTTCAGTGGTTGGTATCTCCAGTCTCTATTCCATGTTGTTAGTTTTGTCCCAACTTAAAGCTGCAGTGGGCCGGGTGCTGTGGTTCATTCCTGTAATCCCAGCATTCTGGGAGGCCAAGGCAGGTTGATGGCCTGAGCTCACAGGTTCGAGACCAGCCTGAGCCACAGCGAGACCCCGTCTCTAAAAATAGCCGGGTGTTGTGGCAGGTGCCTGTTGTCCCAGCTACTAGGGAAGCTGAGGCAAGAGAATCGCTTGAGCCCAACAGTTTGAGGTTGCTGTGAGCTGTGACCCTTGGCACTCTACTGAGGGTGACAAAGTGAGACTCTGTCAGAAAGAAAGAAAGGAAGGGAAGGGAGAAAGGGAAGGAAAGGGGAGGGGAGGGGAAGGGGAAAGGAAAGGGGAAGGGAAGGGAAATGAAAGGGAAGGGAAAGGAAAGGAAAGGGGCTAGGTGCGGTGGCTTGCACCTGTAATCCCAGCACTTAGGAGACCAGGTAGGTGGATTGCCTGAGCTCACAGGTTCGGGACAAGCCTGAGCCAGAGCAAAACCTTATCTCTAGAAATAGCCAGGCACTGTGGCTGGCACCTGTAGTCACAGCTACTTAGGAGGCTGAGGCAAGAGAATCGCTTAAGCCCAGGAGTTTGAGGTTGCTGTGAGCTGTGACTCCACAGCATTGTACCAAGGGCAACAATGTGAGACTCTGTCTCAAAAAAATAAAATAAAAATATGGACGGTGCCTGTGGTTCAGTGGGCAGGGCGCTGGCCCCATACACCGAGGGTTTAAACCCGGCCCTGGCCAAACTGCAACAAAATAATAGCTGGGTGTTGTGACGGGCGCCTGTAGTCCTAGCTACTCGGAAGGTTGAGGCAAGAGAATCACCTATGCCCAGGAGTTGGAGGTTGCTGTGAGCTGTGTGACGCCACGGCACTCTACCGAGGGTGATAAAGTTAAACTGTGTCTCTACAAAAAAAAATTAAAAAAATAAAAAATAGGCTTGGTGCCTGTGGCTCAAGCAGCTAAGGCGCCAACCACATACACCTGAGCTGGCAGGTTCGAATCCAGCCTGGGCCTACCAAACAACAATGACGGCTGCAACTAAAAAATAGCCGGGCGTTGTGGCGGGCGCCTGTAGCCCCAGCTACTTGGGAGGTGGAGGCAGGAGAATCGCTTAAGCCCAGGAGTTAGAGGTTGCTGTGAGCTGTGATGCAATGGCACTCTACCCAGGGCAAAAGCTTGAGGCTCTGTCTCAAAAATAAAAAATAAATAAAATAAATAAAAAATAAAGCTGTAGTAGCTGCCTGCTGAGTAAAATCTAAAGTTCTTCATGTGGCAGGTGGTAAGACCTTCCACAGTTTGGCCTTAACCTTTCTGACCTTACTCCTAAATGCACCCCATGTTTGAGGATTTTTCATGAACACTATTTCTGACAGCCTCAAACACACCATATTTCTCTGGCTTTGTCTGTGTTGTTCCTCTGCCTGGAACACCCTCCCCACCCTCCCCACTTTTTCCAGCCACTGTTTAATTCCTACTCATTGTTCAAGCCCCTGCTCACGTGTTGCCTATTCAGTGAAAACTACTACTCCCCTGCCTGATTTTCCCAGTTGAATGAATTATTCTTTATTCTATGATGTCAGTGTTCTTTTATTCACATCTCAGTTACCACACCTACCACAATCTGGTTTATAGTTACTGTGGCTTGTTAGTTGCACAGGAAACAAGACTGATTCTTAGACCTTTATGTCTCATATGACCCTGTGGTGTCCTTCTTGGTCCATTAATATTTGTTGAATTGGACAAGGCACAGTGGCTCATTCCTGTAATCCTAGCACTATGGGAGGCTGAGGCAGGAGGATTGCTTGAGATCAGGAGTTCGAAATTAGCCTGAGTAAGAGTAAGAACCCACCCCCACCCCCCCCACCCCCGTCTGTACTAAAAATAGAAAAATTAGCAGAGTGTTGTGGTGAGCACCTATACTACCAGCTACTCGGGAGGCTGAGGCAGGAGGATCGCTTGAGCCCAGGAGTTTGAGGTTGCTATTAGCTAGGCTGATGCCATAGCACTCTACCCTGGGCAGCAGAGTCTCTATCTTAAAAAAAAATAATAATAATAATTTGTTGACTTGATAGTGGTCTAAAGCGTAAACATGTCTAGGAAGAATTAATAATGCCAGCTCTTGCCTTTCTCCATTGCAGTGTCTATTCAGGTCACCAGTCCATCTTAATTCCTCCTATGGAGTTAGAAAACAACCTTTTCCTCTGGCTCACCACTGTCAACCAGTATAAAGTAAGGGACACTTTCTGCTCTTATTCCGTAATGGAACTTTGCACTAAAGGACTTGGCAACCAAGTGGAGGTGCTAAAGGTAAGAAACATCTCCAGCAGGAGTCAGTCCCAAGAGCTTTTGACAAAATTAGGCCAGGATCTGACAGTGCCTGAGTTGGAGCTAATGAACATGTTTGCCTTCCTTTACCAGTCAGGCCAATGGGTGTTTTATAAAAATCAATAAGTTAAAAAAAAAAAAAAGAAGTTTTGTGTCTTCCATCTTCTTAATTTAATGTACTCTTCCAGAGTTTAACTTGATTCTTATTTTATGGAAAAGAAGGTGAAATTGTTTGTGAAGCTAAATGGAAATGATTTTGTGTGATGATAAATGAGAACTCTGAGCTCGGCAGAGTTTTCCCCAATAGAATTTGGAACCTAGGAATATTAGAGTCTGTGGATAGCCCCAAAGTAGCTCATTCATGTATGTGTGAAATGATCATATGCCTATCATATGAAAAAGTCAGAAAATACTGAATTTTCTTTGATAGAGAAATACGACCTTCACAGAAACAAAGAGATGAGATTAGTTCTTCAGGGTTCTAAATTCAATTTTTTCTCTATCTGTCAAAGAGGGAGAAATCTAAGGTTCAGAAATGAGGGATAAAATATATTGTTGAAGAGCTTAAGATTTTTAGATGAAAGCAGAAAGGAATAGAAAATGATATAACAGTGGGTAACGGTATCAATGGAGGGCCTTTGCGGTTTCTTCTTTTCTGAAGCTGCTTTTCTCTGTGTGTCTGAGATAAGAATACACCAATAGCCCTGCGAGTTCGCTTCTTCTGTGATCTCACTTAGCACCTGTATCTTATAGACCAGAGGGATCAACCTCTCCTGCATCCGGACCTGCGTGGTGGTAGCAGAGGAGCGGCCCCGCATTGCCCTCCAGCAGTCCTTCTCCAAGCTCTTCAAGGACATTGGGCTATCCCCTCGGGCTGTCAGCACCACTTTTGGATCAAGAGTCAATGTGGCAATATGTTTACAGGTGACTCTCATGAATCTTGTTTGCTCACAACTTGGAGAGGAGTTTGGAATACCCCAGAGTGTGGGCTCCCAAGTCTAGGCTGCTTGAAGCCCCGCTCCACTTACTTACTATGGGACTTGGGCTTTTTATTTGATTTCTCTGTGTTGTATTTTGCTCAGCAGTAGAGGGAAGATGGTGGTACTATACTTTGCAAGGTCATTCTGTAGAATTGCTGGTTTGTTAGGTCCCAGTGCCTGGAGCACTCAGTGCTGACAGTACACGCCAATGTCAATGTTTACTTAGTCATCGCTATGTGGTCCATGATGATGAGTCAGAAAGATTTTCTCAGCCCTGTTTGTATTTTATTTGTACCTGACCTTGTTTTTCTGTCTCCTCCATTTTTTAAATGTTTTTTTGTTTTGCAAACAAAGCACTGATAATGCCTGTATTCTCTCACCCAGCCAAATGGCATCTTTACCATGTTATTCCTAGTGAGTAACAGATAAGGGGCTAGAACTGAGTCTGATTTTACATAGCTTGGACACTGGCAAGAAAAATATAGGTATGGATGAGAGTGAGAAAAGGTAGCACACACGCGTGGATGCTTTCAGCTCTCCTGTACTGAGGTCAGGGGACTTTCAAGAAATGTAATTTGGGCAGCGCCTGTGGCTCAGTGAGTAGGGTGCTGGCCCCATACCAGCAGGTTCGAACCTGGCCCCGGCCAAACTGCAACGAAAAAATAGCCAAGTGTTGTGGGGGGCTCCTGTGGTCCCAGCTACTCAGGAGGCTGAGGCAGGAGAATCACCTAAGCCCAGCAGTTGGAGGTTGCTGTGAGCCGTGATGTCACAGCACTCTACTGAGGACAATAAAGTAAGACTGTCTCAAAAAAAAAAAGTGTATTTTGAGCTCGGCGCCATAGCACAGTGATACCACGCCAGCCACATAACCCGAGGCTCGTTGGTTCAAACCCAGCCCGCACCAGCTAAACAACAATAACAATTGCAACAAAAAATAGCCAGGTGTTGTGGCGGGCGCCTGTAGTCCCAGCTGCTGGAAGGCTGAGGCAAGAGAATTGCTTGAGCCCAAGAGTTTGAGGTTGCTGTGAGCCGTGATGCTATGGTACTTTACTATGGGCGACATAGTGAGACACTGTCTCCAAAAAAAAAGAACTATAATTTGCTTTATCCCTGGAGCCCTGTGATGGGCCCCTTGCCGTCAGCAGGGGCTAGTGTTGGTTTTAAAAATCCCTGCATGATGGCTTGTCTCATCTGTGCTTTGAGTCCAACAGTGGCGACCCTCTTCAGCTTGTCAGTGTTTCAGCGCTCATGCAGCCCCTGTGAAGGCAGAGGGCCTACTCCCAGGGGAAGGAAGGAGAGAAACACTAGGATGATGCCAGGCCCAGGAGTCTCTTCCAGTTTTTTATTCCAACTCTGCCTCACTTCGTTGAAGAGACAGTGAGCTTTCAAATTGAGTTTGGAGTCAGGTGCAGTGGCTCATACCTGTAATCCTAGCACTTTGGGAGGCCAGTGTAAGAGGATGGCTTGAGGCAGGAGTTCATGACATCTTGAGCAATGTAGCAAAGACCTGTCTCTACCAAGAAGTTAAATTACATTTTAAAAAAGACAGAATGAAGTTTGGATGTTTCATGTATATTACTAAATTATCTATTTGATTTAATAATGTGAAATATAAGAAACATTTTTTTAAAGTTTAAACAATGGATTTATTTTTCTTTAGGGAACCTCAGGGCCTGATCCAACTACTGTGTATGTAGATCTGAAATCATTAAGACATGACAGGTACAGTGGCTTTATTATGCTCATTCCCTAATAGAGTTCCTAAGTATGAAAAGTTCTGACCTCAACGCCAGTGTTTTCCCTCATTCCTTTTCTATTTGTATCTTCCAGGAGGGGTATGCCAAGAGAGAAGGAATTCTTTTTTTTTTTTTTATCAGTAATACATGATAAGATTTACATTCATAAAAAGAAAGTTTTAATTCTCATGGCTCGGTGCCTGTGGCTCAAGTGGCTAAGGCACCAGCCACATACACCTGAGCTGGCAGGTTCAAATCCAGCCTGGGCCCACCAAACAACAATGACGGCTGCAACCAAAAAATAGCCGGGCATTGTGGTGGGCGCCTGTAGTTCCAGCTACTTGGGAGGTGGAGACAGGAGACTCGCTTGAGCCCAGGAGTTTGAGGTTGCTGTGAGCTGTGATGCCACAGCACTCTACCCAGGGCAACAGCTTGAGGCTCTGTCTCCAAAAAAAAAAAGAAAACTTTAATTCTCATGGTTGCTACACTGTTCTTTAATAATAAAATGTTATACTTAGTTATTGCATATATAAAAGTATTTTGTGACATTTAATATAAATTAAACTAAAATGGGCCAGGTGAGGGCCTGTAATCCCAGCACTCTGAGAGGTGAAGACAGATAGATTGCTACTCAAAATAGAAAAACTATCTGGGCCTTGTGGTGTGCGCCTGTGGTCCCTGCTACTGGAGAGGCTGAGGCAGGAAGTTCACTTTAACCCAGGAGGCTGAGGTTGCCGTGAGCTAGGCTGATGTCACAGCACTCTAACCTGGAGCAACAGAGTGAAACTCTTGTCTCAAAAAAATGGATAGTCTCTTTTCTCTAAAATTTTAAGATAAAAGAAAAAGATGGGGATGGATACGATCACTGAGGCAGAGTAGGGTTTTTGAAACAACACTTCATCTAAACCCCATGCACAAAAGCCTGCTCCCCCTGCCCCGACTTGCAAAGAAACTATAGCTGGGCCCCAAGGTGAGCACTGGCTCAAGCCCCACTGACTTGGGTGCCCCGAGTGTCCCATGGCACTAACCCATCCTTTCCCAGTGTGGCATCTCATGTTGTGGTCTGAAACCTGGGGAGATTTTGCTCCCCGGAGAATGTATGACAAGGGCTGGAGACATTCTTGGTTGTCAGAAAAGGGGGTTGCTACTGACATCTAGTGGGCAGAGACCAACGATGTTGCTAGACCTCTACAAGACAGAAGACAGTCCTTAAAACAAAAATTACCTGACCCAAAATGTTAACAGTGTTGAGTCTGAGAAACGGTGCTCTAGTGTGAGGAGGAGGGGCAAAGCAGAGGTCTCGGGAAGGCAGTGCTCAGCGGCTGTGGGTGTGGGGAGTCATTTTCCTAAAGGCCTTTATATAGTAAACATTGTTTTCCTGCAGAGTTCGTCTTGTGGAACGAGGTGCCCCCCAGAGTTTGCTCCTTTCAGAGTCCGGAAAGGTAATTTCTTCTGTTAACCATAGGGAGGGTGGGCTGTGTGGAGAAGGGGTTCAGTTGAGGAAAGCCTGAAGCCATGTGACTGTATGCATAGGTAAGATTATCCAAGGCAGGACGTCGTCAGAATCTGGAGAGAATTCTACAATTTCACTTTAGCTAATACTTCCAAATTCATATTTGATTATTTGATTTGAACTTTCTTAATTCCCATAGATATTTTTTGAAAAATCCAACTGACATATTCTTATTGACAAACCAGCAAAATACAGTTTTCATTATATGCAAGGTGGAGAGTGGTTTAAGATCAAATGGGAATGAAATTAAAGATAATCAAGAGTTAACATCTGACTGTGCACGGTGGCTCACACCTGTAATCCTAGCACTCAGGGAGGCTGAAGCAGGTGGATCACTTGAGCTCAGGAGTTCACGACCAGCCTGAGCAAAATCCAGAACCCATCTCTAAAAATAGCCAGTCCCAGCTACTTGGGAGGCTGAGGCAAGAGGATCACTTCAGCCCAAGAGTTTGAGGTTGCTGTGAACTATGACACGGCACTCTACAGAGGGCAACAAAGTAAGACTCTGTTTCAATAAAATAAAATAAAATGGTTAACATCTATGGAGGTAAGAGTTTTTACAATGTCAAAGGAGAGATTTAATTATGAGTAACTTACTACAGATGATGGGACACCCACATGCACTATAAATCTGTGAAGATAGATTTCACTTTCTCGCCTCTTTGATGAGATAGTGATGATGCCTTTGAATGCCTTCTAGTCATTCTGAAAGGCAAAGAGATTGGGATGGAAAAAGAAAGAATCCTGCCAAACCTGTCAAGTGTTTCATCCATGGGAGCAGCTTCATTTTCTTTCCTCTATTTGAACACGTCACAGTGGGATGTGGTTGGTTTCATTCCTGCCTGGTCAAAGCTTCGCTTGCCTCAGTTGGCAGTCAGGCTCGCTTGGGAACTGGAAGGAGCAGCTCTTTTCTGCCTTAATTTAGCTTTTAGAGGATGATCATTGTAGGGCTTCTCAGGTGACCTTGTACTTTAGAAACCCAAGATAAAAAGGGAGGTTTAAATGGGGAGAATATGAGTAATCAGAGAGCTTTTTCTTTTGTTAGAATGACTGGGCCATTCTTGCAGCCAGCATCTGTTTCTGCCTTTTCCCTCTTGAGGAAGATCCCCAGTATGGGATCTCACTCTGGCTTAAGCTGGTCTCAAGCTCCTGAGCTCAGGCCATCCACCTGCCTCAGCATCCCAGAGTGCTGAGATTACAGGTGTGAGCCACTGTGCCTGGCTCTACTCTATACATTCTTACTATTATGGTCCTGGCCTGCAGTTTCTCATCCCTCTGAAGAGAGGACAGACTGGTTCCCTGTTTCATTTTTGAAGATGAATCTTACTAGATCTTTCATCTTCACTCAACTGAGGAAGATTCTGTGAGAGCAGCACAGGTGTCTGCGGTGGTCTCCTCAGGGCAGACACTGTGATGCCTGAGCCAACTGGTTCCTGCCCTCCATGCCACTTCTACATCTCTAGCAGGTAGCTGCATTTCTAAGGTCTTTAGATTTCACTAAACCCAATCTTTGTTATTTTCCCTTTGAATTTTAGATTTTACCTGGTGTAAAAGTGGTTATTGTGAATCCTGAGACCAAAGGGCCTGTTGGAGACTCGCACCTTGGAGAGGTTTGTGTCGTTTTCATTTTTACTCAGAAAAGTCAGCAGTAAAAACACATTAGGGTTCATGTTTTAGAAATGAGTGAAATTGGGCAGTGCCTGTGGCTCGGTGGGTGGGGTGCCAGCCTCATATACTGTGGGTGGCAGGTTCAAACCTGGTCCCGGCCAAACTGCAACAAAAAAATAGCCAGGTGTTGTGGTGGGCGCCTGTAGTCCCAGCTACTCGGGAGGCTGAGGCAAGAGAATCACCTAAGCCCAAGAGTTGGAGGTTGCTATGAGCTGTGATGCCACGGCACTCTACCCAGGGCAATAAAGTGAAACTCTGTCTCTCTGTCTCTAAAAAAAAGAAAGAAATTATGGATTTAGTATTTGCCCCACGGTGGATAGAATTAATCTTTTTCTATAACGCATGAGACTGAAATGGGCAGAAGGAGGAGGTTGTGACTGGGATCAAGTGAAGATTTAGGCACCAAACTGGAAATGGTCCCAAATTTGTCCACTGACACACCTTAGCTGGAAAGGAAAATGGGCAAATCCTCTCTGTTCCCACCTATTAATGGGTAGAACTAAATATATTTTAAGTTTTTAAAAATCATGCAATGCTATATTATTTTCTAAAATGTACCCATTTTTATATTAGTATAAAAATATTCTAAAAGACTTAATTTTTCTTTCCCCAAACCTTTGAAGGACATCAATGTTTCATCTCATAGCTTAGAGGGAGGGGGAGTATTATATGTGTAGGAGCCAGATGACCATGCCAGATTACCAGCTTCTCATTTTGGGGCAAGTTACTTACCTCTCTGTTCAGCATAGAGTACGCATTTATTTTTTTTTTTTGCAGTTTCTGGCCGGGGCTGGGTTTGAACCCACCACCTCTGGTATATGGGGCCAGCGCCCTACTCCTTTGAGCCACAAGTGCCTCCCACAAAGTACACATTTGTTAAATGTCATATGCTTTTATTGTTGTTATTGTTGTTGTTGTTGTTTTAAGAGACAGAGTCTCACTTTATGGCCCTTTGGTAGAGTGCCGTGGCTTTCTACCAGCTCACAGCAACCTCCAGCTCTTGGGCTTAGGCAATTCTCTTGCCTCAGCCTCCCGAGTAGTTGGGACTATAGGCGCCTCCCACAACACCTGGCTATTTTTTTGTTGCAGTCTGGCAGGGGCTGGATTTGAACCCACCACTCTCTGTATATGGGGCCGGCACCCTACTCACTAAGCCACAGACGCCACCTGCAGTTGTTGTTGTTATTAATATAAAAATGAGATTTAAAGGCCAGGCGGGGGCTCGGCGCCTGTGGCTAAAGCAGCTTAGGCGTCAGCCACATACACCTGAGCTGGCGTGTTCAAATCCAGCCCGGGCCCACCAAACACCGACAGCTGCAAGCAAAAAATAGCCAGGCGTTGTGGCGGGTTCCTGTAGTCGTAGCTACTGTGGAGGTGGAGGCAGGAGAATTGCTTGAGTCCAGGAGATGGAAGTTGCTGTGATCCGTGATGCCATGGCACTCTACCCAGGGCAACTGCTTGAGGCTCTGTCTCAAAAAAAATAAATAAATAAATAAATAAAGGCCAGGCAGGGTGACTCATGCCTGTAATCCTAGCATTCTGGGAGGCTGAGGCAGGAGGATCCTTTGAGCTCAGGAGTTGAAGACCAGCCTGCACAAGAGAAGATCCTGTCCATACCAAAAATAGAACAATTAGCCAGGTGTTGTGGGCACCTGTAGTCCCAGGTACACTGGTGGCTGAGACAAGAGAATCACTTGAGCCCAAGAGTTTGAGGTTGCTGTGAGCTACGACACCACAGCACTCTATGAGGGTGACAAAGTGAGACTCTATCTCAATACAAAAAAAAAAAAAAAAAAGAATGTCGTCTCTGGAGACCCATAGGCACACAGATATGGATGTTGTGAGTTCCCCACTTCCCTACATCTAAGATGGACTATTTAACTCCAAATTTTCTTATCCGTGAAGTAGACACAATAAGGTGAATGACATTATCATGTCATATATGTCAGGCTTGACAGGTTAGGCACACCAGGGCTTACCTTCCAGTTCAGCCCAGAGTACACACTTGTTAAATGTCAGATGCCTTTACTGTTGAAGTTATGTTGTTGTTAATATAAAAATGAGGTTTAAAAAATTAAAATAATCCGTCCCAGGCCCAGTCCAGTGGCTCATACCTATAATACTAGCACTCTAGGAGGCTGAGGCAGGAGGATCTCTTGAGCTCAGGAGTTCAAGACCAGCCTGAGCAAGATAAGACTCTGTCTTTACCAAAAACAGAAAAATTAGCCAGGTGTTGTGGCAGGCACCAGTAGTCCCAGCTACAGTGGTGGCCAAGGCAGGGGGATCACTTGAACCCAGGAGTTTGAGGTTGCTGTGAGCTAGGCTGATGCCATGGCACTCTAGCCTCAGCTACAGAGTAAGATTCTGTCTCACAAAAATAATAAATAAATTATCTGTCCCAAGAAAATTGAATTGATACAGTTGTTTGCTCTTTGGTGAATTGTGAGCAGTGCCCTTTTCTTGTAGATTTGGGTGAATAGTCCCCATACAGCCAGTGGCTACTACACCGTCTATGACAGTGAGACTCTTCAAGCTGATCACTTCAACACTCGCCTCAGCTTTGGGGATGCCGCTCAGACCCTCTGGGCTCGGACAGGATACCTGGGTTTTGTGCGCCGGACTGAGCTCACGGCGGCCACTGGAGGTATCTCCTGCTATAGCTCCCCCCTTCTGTCCTACTTCACGTTTCTGTGGCACTGGCTGGCCTCCTTCAGTCTGCCTTTGGATTGTGGTGTGAGAGACAGAGTGTGTGTGTGTGTGTGTGTGTGTGTGTGTGTGTGCGTGTGTGGTGTGTGTGTTCAGTTACCCCCGTCTCTGACTGTTAGACCCCGAAGTGAACTTACACTCATTTGAAGTAACACTGCCCTATAAGGAGCATCTAGGAGGTGAGCACTCAGGACCACCACGTTGGTGTCCCTGAACTGCGGGGCAGGATGGCAGAGCAGCCGTGGAGATGTGCCTGATGATGCATGAACACACCCAGCACATCACAGACTTTCAGCCCCTGTGGGCTGATTCTAAACCTGAACAAGCTTCTGGGGCAGTATTACTTCTTTTAGCTCTTCTGACAAACTGTTTGGGGAGCAGGAAGAACAGCCCCAGTCCCTGTGAGGGCTGTGGGTCCCGAGCAGCCATCTTGCTGAAGTGCTCCAGCCCCTTGGCGTCTTGAGTTGCCTGTAAGCTCGCTTTGTGGTGAGACGCTGGTGTGCAGATTCCCTCCAGTCCCCTTCTGCCCAGGTGGTTGTCACGGCTTCACTGCTGCTTCCATCACCCTTTCTTCCTGTCACTGGTAGCCATTTAAAAACACTCAACATTGGCCAGGTGTGGTAGCTCACACCTGTAATCCTAACTCTCTGGTAGATCAAGATGGGTGGATCCCTTGAGCTTAGGAGTTCGAGACCAGCCTAAGCAAGAGGGAGACTCCATCTCTACTAAGAACAACAAAGAAAACTTTAGCGAGGCATCGTGGCAGGCTTTACTTCAAATGAGTATAAATTCGGGACTTGAGTTCCAGCTACTTGGGAAGCTTTGAGGCATGAGGATTGTTTAAGCCCAAGAGTTTGAGGTCGCTGTGAGCTATGATGATGCCACAGCACTCAATTCCAGGGTAACAAGAATGAGACTTTGTGTCAAAAATATAATAAAATAATAAAAACATTCTACATTAACCACGTGCACTTGAAGAACTGATACAAGTAACTCCTTTGGCTTTAAAGGCTTAAACTGGACCATGCTATTTATCTTTAGCTCCATGCAGCTGTTCCGTACTGTGTCCATAGTCTCTCTGTATTTCATAGAGAGGCAGGACAGGGCGGCGCCTATGACTCAGTGGGTAGGGCACCGGCCCCAGATACCGAGGGTGGTGGGTTCAAACCTGGCCCTGGCCAAACTGCGACAAAAAATTGCTGGGCATTGTGGCAGGCGCCTGTAGTCCCAGATACTCGGGAGGCAGAGGCAAGAGAATCACTTTTAAGCCCAAGAGCTGGAAGTTGCTGTGAGCTGTGATGTCATAGCACTCTACCGAGAGCCATAAAGTGAGACTCTGTCTCTTAAAAATAAATAAATAATAAAAATAGAGAGGCAGGACAGAGGATAGCACAGTGGAGAAGAGGGTGCCATCTACCCTCTATGCCCTGGCTTTGCAGCCAATCTATGCCACTAGCTGTGTGACCTTGAGCAATCACTTAATTTCTGTTTCCCATCTAGAAAATGGGAATGACTGTGTTCCTTCATAGAAATTCTATGAGATTAAGTGATACAATGCATTTAGACACCTACAACAGTGCCTGGTACCCAGAAAGCACTCACTAGTCATTAACTGCTGTGTTTCTGTTGTTTTCCGCTCTTACCAATCTTTATACGCTCATTCCAGGGATACGAACCTCTGCTGGGCCTCCTAACCTGTCTCACTCTAACAGCATCAGTCACTTTCTTTTGCTGAGTTTTTCAGAAATCTGCCTTTTTCAGAAATTATTACAAAATCATTTCCCTTCTATGTCCTAGCTGGATGACAAGCCTGTTAAGAATCAGCACTAGCTGCTTGTTCTATAATCCTCCTGCTTTTATCTGGAGTCTATCTAGAAACAGTGACACATGTCCTCTCCTCTCCAAGAGGTTCAGAGTTTCTCTCCTCCCACCTCCACTGTCCCAGCCACCATCTGGCTCAGCCCTGACTTCAGCTTTTCCAGGAGCCTTCCCTGACCCTCCAGCTGGACTGCTCCCTTTGTACCTCAGGCACGCTCCTGTTGCCAGGCTTGCCACTTTACACTGGGACGTGTATTTGTGTGTCATATTCCCCAACGAATCTGTAAGGATTTTCAGAGCAGGAATCATATTTGCTTGTCTTTGTCTCCCAGAACTTGGAGCACAGTTCCTAGCATAGAATAGTAATAACAATAGCTTATCCTTTTTTTTCTTTTTGGCATTTACAGAGTGCAGCACACCATGTTAACTCCCTTGCATAGCTTAACTCAGTCCTCACAGTAGCCATTTATTATTATTCCTGTGTCACAGAGGGTTAGCAGGACTCAGAGTCTGAAAGAATTTGCCCAGCATTACACAGCTGCTAAGGGGTGCAGTAAGCCAGGTGACAGGCAGTCTGAACCTGGTGCTGTTGACTCCCAGCATTATGTTGAATATGTGTTTGAGCCATATTTCTCTCTCTTTTTATCAGAGCGTCATGACGCCTTATATGTGGTGGGAGCTCTGGATGAAACGCTGGAGCTGAGAGGATTACGATACCACCCAATTGATATTGAGACCTCAGTGTCTCGGATCCACAGAAGCATTGCTGAATGGTAAACTCCCCAACTCAGACTGGATTTCCCTCCTCAGCTTTAGTAGTAATTTAAATCGGTCTAATCAGTTAGCCATCCATACCAAATACCCTCCTACAGATGGAGAACTCCATGAGGAGGAAGGAGGTAGGCTAATTCTTGTCTTGGGTGTGCAGTCTGCTGTAGCCAACAAGACCTATTCACAGGAGCTGGCTGGGGCCACAGGGACACTGTGGAAGGCTGTGGTTCCTTCTGTGGAACAGGGTCCTTTTTTAATGCTAGACTCTCATAATTGGAAGAGACTTAATATCATCTACCTCTAGGAAGTTGGTATAGTATGGTGGAAAGAAACATGATTTTAAGCTCAAAAGACCCGGCTTACAGGCTCAGCTTGGCTTGGCGCCTATAGCTCAAGCAGCTAAGGCGTCAGCCACATACACCAGAGCTGGCGGGTTTGAATCCAGCCTGGGCCCGCCAAACAACAATGACAACTACAACCAAAAAATAGCCGGTTGTTTTGGTGGGCACCTGTAGTCCCAGCTACTTGGGAGGCTGAGGCAAGAGAATCACTTAAGCACAAGAGTTTGAGGTTTCTGTGAGCTATGATGCTACAGCACTCTACCCAGGGCAATAGCTTGAGGCTCTCTCCCCCCACAAAAAAAAAAAAAAAAAAAATGCGCCGGGCGGCCCCCCCGCCGTTGGGTTTTTTTTTTTTTTTTTTTTTTTTTTGAACGGGGGGCGGCCTTGACCCCCCGC
>CAUYPK010131806.1:0-83367 GCA_963574355.1 Loris lydekkerianus
CCTCCAGGGGTCTCCACCTGACACACTTATTCCAGCTCACCTTCCAGGGGTCTCCATCTGGCACACCTGCTCCAGCTCACCCTCCAGGGGTCTCCACCTGACACACTTACTCCAGCTCACCTCCAGGGGTCTCCATCTGGCACACCTGCTCCAGCTCACCCTCCAGGGGTCTCCACCTGGCACACCTGCTCCAGCTCACCCTCCAGGGGTCTCCACCTGACACACTTATTCCAGCTCACCTTCCAGGGGTCTCCATCTGGCACACCTGCTCCAGCTCACCCTCCAGGTGCCCTCTATTCCAGTGCCTGAGACCTCACTTCTTCCAGGAAGCCCACAGGACCCTCACCTGCACTGCTCTCTCCCACCTGCCTTCAGCCTGCAGCCCCCCCACAACCTCAGCCTTTTCTCTGTGAACGTCATTACAGCAAGGACCACGTCGGTCTGACACACTTATACCCAGAACAGGAGCTCAGCAGAGGTTCACTGGGTCAGCACCCTGTAAGGGAACACTTCTCACTCCCTTTTCACAAATAAAGAAACTGAGGCTCAGAAGGCTTAGGTGACTCACCTTAGTTCATACACCTGGGCCCACACACCTAAGCGCAGGACAGAGGTTGGGTGGACAGCCACAGACAGCACTTGGGACCCTCTCCCAGGTTCCCAAGGTACCCAGCACGGAAACCCCCACGTCAGGTGGTAAACATTCACCTGGTCAGATGCAGCAGCACCAAGGACTCATGGCTGCCACTCCCTCAGCCCCCTGCCCCACCAGCAGAGCTGGAGTCCACACTCAGACCTCAAAAGGGATGCTTGCTCCCATTTTGCAGATTTAGAAACAGAGGCGTTGGCGCCAGGCGTCCGCGGTTCCCACTGGTAAGCAGGACCCACAACTGTAACGCAGCCTCCCAGCCCGCAGCCCTGCACGCTCCCTTCAGTCGGAGGCACAGCAGTACCCCTCCCTGCACCTGTGCCAAGCCCACCAGGGAGTGCTGGGGGAGGGGCATAGGGGTGCTGCTCCTAACTCTGGAGACCGCAGCAGGTTGGGGGACACAGTCCACGAGGAGCTCCCGGGAAGCTTATGCTGCGTATCCTCTTAGAACCTTTCAAACTTCCAGGAGTCCCTCGGCACTGAAGCCTAAACCCCGGCTCCGGCTGCGGAAGTTTCCCTTCAAGGAAGGGGCTGGGCCCCCGGGGTCGCCGGGTCGTGTCTGGAGGGCCTGGTCAGCGGCTCCGCCCTTTCGCAGTCCGGGCGGAGGAGGAGAGGGTCGCCAAGTCCTGGCGGTCCCCGGGGCGGGGCTTGCGGGAATAGCCAGGGAGAAGCCCCACCCCCAGGCCCCCTCCCCCTCCCCCGACTCACCTGTTCCCCAGGCTCACTGTCCCCCCACGCTCACCTGTCTCCCGGGATCACCTGCGCCGCGGAGGAGCCGAGAGACGCGCGGCTGGAGGGTGCGCGGTGGGTCCAGCCTCCAGCCGCCTCCGGTCTGAGCCCTCGGGTCCCTCCCAGCCCCGCCCCCCCACTTCCTGCTCGGCGGGCGGCGGGTCCGAGGGCCGCGGGGCGGGGCCGGGCCGGGCACCTGCTGCGCCGCCGCGCACCTGGCCGCACCACCTGCGTCACACGCCCCACCTGGGCGGGCCGGCCAGCGCCCACGTGACCCGCGGACTGGCTCGCGCCCCCGTGTCCCGGCCGGAGTCGCTGCCGCCCGGGGCCCCCTGCGCCTCCCCGGCTCCCACGCTCGCTGTGGCTCGCGCGGGCGTCGCCTCCCGGGCGTGGGGGCCGCAGTGGTTGGACTTCCTCCGTGCGTCATTCGCCTTCCAGCTCTGGCCTCGCTGCCTTCTCCTCCAGGAGCCTTCCCTGAAGGAGACCAGCCCTGCGGGGACACGTATTTATCGCAGGAAGGCCCCTCTCTCTGGATACTTTGAAGCCCAGAGGCTAAAGGGCAGCCTGGGCGCACACAGAGCTCTCAGGCCACCTTCTTGGTGCAGACAGTCACCAGCATCCCTGTCCTGCAGATGGGGACGCTGAGGCCTGCCGAGGAAGGGGCTTGCCAGAGTGCCCAAGGCTGGGCCTGCACTCCAAGCCTGGCCTTTCCTTGCTCCCTCCTGAGCCCTGGGGACGGGGAGGGGTCCCAGGGTAGAGGTTGCAGCACCCCCACAGCTGGGGGAGTCCGGAATCAGGTGCCCTGTGCTAGGAACAGGGCTGGGCGGGTTTACTTCCACCTGAGATTGGGACAGCCTTGCCATCCTACCTGCCCTGGGGTTACCCACCTCAGTTTCCAGCCCCACAAAGCCCACACCATCCCTGGCGACAGTACACTCGTCCTCACAGCATGCCCTTTCTCAAGAAACTTCCCATAGCTCCCAGGGGCCTCAACTGCCCATGAAGCCCACCTTCCTTGCCCATGCCCTGCGGGTGCAGCTCACATCCAGCCTCATGGTGTGACGCGGGAATTTCACACAAATGTCCCCTCTTCCCTCCTCTCTTGTCTGCAGGGGGAGGACGCAGGCTGTCCAGGGGCCTTGTACAGCCTCCCTGTGGGAGCAGCATCCTCCTGGCCACTGAGTAGGGTGATGCCTCTCGGCCAGTGGACCACAAGCTGTGTGCTAAACCCCAGGCAACGTTCCGAGAGAGTTTGCAGGTTTCCTTTGGGTCTTCTGGTCTTTGCTGGTGAAGTTACCTCTGAGCACAGCAGCACAAGTAGGGGTGTGGTGCTGCATGAGGCTGCCCCTAAAAAGGGCCATGGACCTGAGACCTGGAGGGTGAGCAGACGTTAGCTTTGCAAAAGGGGACAGAAGTTCAGGCGTGGTCACAGCAGGTGCAAAGGCTCTGAAGTGGGAGGGAACGTGGCCAGAGAGAGCCCACAAGTCATGGGGGTGGGGGGAACCTGCGCAGGGCCTTGGGGGCTGGGGGTATAGTCTTTATCTAAGAGCAGTGAGGGTCCAGACAAAGGCAGGTGGTCAGATTGGGTGGGTCTAGCTGCTCTCTCCATCTGGTAGATGGGGAGAGAGCAGAGTAGAGGGGACTGAGACAGACACCTCAGTCCCACCTTGGCCTGTGGAAGCTGACGTCATCCTGCCCCTGCCAGGGTACTGGGTGACCTTACTATCCCCCACGTCAGACCACTGCACTGTCCACTCTAGATATAGCACTGACTCAGGATTGTTAGTGATTCCCAAGATGCTCCAGTCTGCCAAAATTTCCCTCAAAATGTGATCATCAGAACAGATCCAGTTACCACCTAAGGACAAGAAGAGGGGTAGGAGCACTCACCTCCTCTCTTCTGGATGCTATGCCTTTGTTAATGCAGCCTTTTCTGCTGTGGCTTCATGTGTGTTCATTCTGCAAACCACAGCCCAGGGCCCTGCACATGACAGATATTCAGCGAATGCCTGGTGACTCACTGATGTGACCCAAGGTCCCAGGACTCAACTCAGGAGGTGCTGCCTGTGGCCCCCATCTCCATCCTCCCCTTTTCAGGAGAGGCCTGTTGCCCAAGGCTTCCATTTGTTGAGCTGCCACCAGAGGACCCTCACTGGCCCGAGCCTTGGTGCAGTGGGCAGGCCACCACCATCCCAGCACCTGCCTCTCCAGAGCTGGGCGGCCACATGACCTTGATGCCCTTTGCTGGGCCTGCTAGCGTCCCAGGCTTTGGGGACCCATCTTGGCATTTTCTTGGGTGTTACTATTAGTGGGGCAACCGCACCTGGTGCACTGGCTCCCCTACTCATTAGTCCCCCAACACCGGCCCTGCATCTGGGGTTGCCTGGGAGTCAGGAAGTGCCCCTCTGTGTGCAGGTGCCCTGAGTCCCATTGGAGGGATGGGGGAGGAGCTGTGGGCTAGGGCTGAGGGGGCCACCTGCATGGTAGGTCCACTTCTAGGCAGCTACTGGGAAAAGCAGGTGGCTGCTGCCTCCCTGAGGCCACCGTGGGTACTGCACCCACAAGACCCAGTTCACAGGAGGGCCTGGAGGGCTTGACCAATGGAGAAACTGAGGCTTCACCCCAGGCCACTCAGCAGGATGCAGATTCCTGACCCCACCCACCCAGTGCTTTCCTGTGAAACACTCTTTCAGAACCTGCCTTGGTTGCTGCAGGGTTAACCCCACCCACCCATTCTGTCCCTCCAATCACCCTGACCCCAGTTCTGCCTCCAAATTAGGAGGCTTTTGGGGGAAGACCCATGTCCCCATCACCTACTGGATCACCAAGGACCCAGGAGTCACTCAGTGTGTGGCATGAGCCAAATGTGACCCTGAGCAAGTGGCATACCTCTCTGTGCCTGCGCTCTCTGGCTGCAGGTGGGGGTTGGTAATGACACAGAAAATGGCTCCAGACAAGGCTTAACCCAGCGGGGCTCAGGCTGGGAGGAACTGGCTGCAAGGTCAGCAAGGTGAGAAAGAGCTCAGGGAGGGCCAGCCCCAGGGTGGGTCACAGAGCCCTGGGACCAAGGGTCAGCAGTTCCTCAGGAAGGCACCAGGCTCACTCTCTGCTGCGGACTTCTAGGCTGGCCGTGCCCCTTCCTGAGAACCCCTCATCTCACGGAACCCCTTAGCAACCTTTGTAGGGGCCCACAACACCTGCTTCATAAATAAGGGCCCAGAGGCCCCAAGGAGGTGTTTGACCCAAGCCTTTGTGCTCGCCATCTGTCTGTGACCCTCTTCTGAGAGGTCTCTGGGGATCACTGACTTGGCCTGTCACATCCTGGCCCCCAAGAGTGCCTTCTCAACCAGGCCTTCCCTGACACGCTCATCCCTCCCCAAATACGTCCAAAGTCCTATGCCCCAGTGCCCGTGACTTACTTGGAAATAGGGTCTTTGCAGATATGATTAGGTGGGCCCTAATCCAGAGTGAACTGGTGTCCTTCTAAGGAGAGGGAGATATGGACACGGGGATAGAGAGACATAGAAGGACAGCCACAGGCAGAGACTGGAGTGATGTGGCCACCAACCAAGAACACCATGGCTAGCCAGCCACCACCAGAAGCCAGAGAAGGCAAGGAAGGATCTTCCCCTAGGGATTTCTGGGGGAGCCTGGACCTGTGGTCACCTGGATATGGACTCTGGGTCCCCTGAACTGTGAGGAGGGGGCACAGCTGAGGCCTACCCATGTGCAGTCAGCCAGGGCTCCTCACGTGCCTACCTCCCTCAGCTGCTGAGTGTCCCAAAGGGCCCACCTCCACGTGGCCATCTGGGGTCCTCCTCCCCTGCACTATGAAGCCTGGGAGGTTATGCCATTGTCCCGTTCTGCAGCCCCAAGGCCTGTGCCAGGGTGGGCAGCCTGTGGCCGTCTTGGACCCAGCACCAGGGCCCGAGGTTAGGCACCTGAGGTCAGTGCTCACTTTTAGAAGGGAAGGTGTGGCTGTGCTATGCCTGCAGCCTGCCCTGGGGGCTTTGCCTCTATGTCTCACAACCTTAGTGGCTGCTGGGAAGTCCCTATGAAGTGGCCATGCCCATTATCTGCAGGGAGAGCTCCCTTTCTCGTGGGGTCCTGTGCACCTGCAGATCTCACTTGGAGTCTTCCAAGCTTTTGCTCAGCAACTGGAGCCGCAGCATGGAGAGGCAGTGCCTGTGGCCAGCAGGTCCTCAGGAGGCTTGACCCTCCCAGGTGTATAGGGCCAAGGGCCAGCTCAGGCTGCAGAGATGCCCTCGCATCCCATCCCGTCCTCCTCGCCAGGCATTGGCAGCTTGCCTGCCCCCCTCCCTCCCTGGGGGCACAGGAAGGTGCAGGCCGGAGGGAAGGGAATAACGTTCTTCTGTTCTTCTTAGGCCCTGAGCATGGGATTGACCTATTACTCACTGTGGGCTGCATGGGTGCCCCTGCCCAGCCCTCAGGCAGTGGGCAAAGGCTCCCATTGATGTAGATGATGCTGTGGCTGTGTGTGGGATGGAGGACAGAGACCCCTCTGTGCTCGAGAGTGGAGGCCTAGGGCTGGGTGGGTCCCGCAGGTGGGTGGGGGCAGGGAGGGGCCAGGGGTTCTGGGCTGAGCCTGGCTGGCTTTGTCCCACTGGGTGGCCTTGCTGAGTGGGAGGTGAGGTTTAGGGGACAAAGGCCACTCCTCCTGTACCCCCAAAACCACAAGTGATCACTGCCTCTTAGTATTCAGCACCCACCATGTGCCAGACTGCATGCTGGAGCTTTGCATGCACCATCTCACCAAATTCTTGCAGAAACTCCCCCAGGCATCATTGTCCCCAATTAATTAAGAGGAGAAATGTTTTCCTGCTGTCATCTGTCCATTAAGTGGTCTAGCCACTTAGGTGAGAACCCCAGTCAGTCTGACACCAGAGCCAGGAACCCTACTGGTAACCAGGGACTACTTGAGGTTCATGATGAAGTCTAGGGAATGAAAACAAGACAGTGGCTCTCCTCCCAGTTGAGAATTTAAGACTCTACAGATATTTTGGCTATGATGAAGTAGCAGGTCCTGGAATTTTACTCTCACCATAAACAACTATAAAACTGAACTAAAATAGAAGAAATGGCTGTTTCTAGATATTGGACAACAGGTATCAGGGAACAGAAGCACACGATGAGCCTTTCATCTGAGACAGCCTGCTGGTCTCGTTGAGCTGCAGGGACACGCATGGGGCTCCAGGGAGACCAGGACTGTGGGCAGAGCCCTCAGATGAGGCAAGAGGGCAGAGGTGCTCCGACGTCCTCACCAGGGTCTACACGAGTCTTTGGCCACATACTGAGCTGTGCGTAAGTAGAGAGTCCATGAAGCTGGTGCCCAACGGCTACCCGGGAGCTCTCGGAGCAGAGCAACTCCAGACTTCACTTGGGACCAGGAAACGCTTGACCTCCAACCACCCAGAAGAGACCTTGCTGACCACCCAGAGCACTCAGCAGAAACCCAAGACGGAAGGCTAATCTAACCCCAGGGTGGTGGTTCCTCCCGACGAGGCCTACCAAAGATTCAAACGAGTTTCAAAAGTACCAGGTGGACCCACAAGGAAATAAGCTGCTTGTCAGCACAGAACCCAGTGTGTTTGAAAGGGAGGCCAATGAAATCCAGAAACACAAACAATTTGACTTTACCATCTCCGGCACTGAATACAGAATGACTTGATGTGCAACGAAGCAGAAGCATGTGACCTGTAACCAGGAGAAAAATCAGTCGGTAGAAACAGACCCGGGAATGACATAAACGGGAGAATTAAAACAATTACTGTACATGTGTCCAGGGATCAAAAGGAAACCATGATGGTAATCAAAGGACAGACGGAAAACTTAATAACACAAGGACATTTTAAACCTGAAAATATATAATAACGAAACAGAAAAGTCTACTGAATGGGGTTAAAAGACTAAACACAACAGAAGAAAAGCTCTGTAAACTTGAAGCCGGGACAATCCGCGTTATCCACACAGAGGCACAGGGGAAAGGACTGGGGAGGAAGGTGAACAAAGGCTTGGTGACCCGCAAGGCAATATCAAGCCATCTAATAATATCTGTACGTAGAAGCCCAGAAGGGGGTGAGGGGAGAAAATATGTTTAAAGAAATAAAGGCTGAAAAATTTCCAAATGTAGTTAAAAACCCATAGATCCACCGAGCCAGGAGCCTCAAAGCAGAGTAAGTACAAAGGACCCAGAGCAAACTAAGCCTCAGAATGGAACGGCTGGAAACCGACGCCAGAGAGAGAAAATCTCAAGAGAGCAAAGCGACAATCAATGCTGGCTCGTCACGGCAGCACTGAAAGCTGAGCGGACGGGAACAACATCTTTAAAGCGCTGAAGGAAAACAAAACTGTCGACCAAGATGTCCATTTCTAGTGAACATATCCTTCAAAAATGAAAGTGAAATAAAGACATTTTAAGACAAAAGCTGAGAGACTTCATCACGGAGAGACTACATTATGAGACATGTCAAAGGCATTTATTTCAGGTTAAAAGCCCTGGATGGAAATTCAGGTCTGTGCAAGGGTAGGAGCCCACGGAAAATTGCAAAGATGTGGATAAACGTGAGAGACTGTTTTTTGTGCATGTGCTTTAAAAATTCTTTCTTTCTTTCTTTTTTTTTTTTCTGAGACAGAGTCTCACTATGTCACCCCTGGTAGAGTGCTGTGGCATCACAGCTCATGGCAACCTCCAACTCTTGGGCTTAAGCTATTCTCTTGCCTCAGCCTCCCAAGTAATTGGGACTACAGGCACCCGCCACAATGCCTGGCTTTTTTTTGAAGTTTTTGGCCGGGGCTGGGTTTGAACCTGCCGCCTCCAGCATATGGGGCTGGCACCCTACCCCTTTGAGCCACAGGTGTCACCCTGCCTGGCTATTTTTTTGTTGCAGTTGTCATTGTTGTTTAGCTGGCCTGTGCTGGATTTGAACCCGCCAATCTTGGCATATATGGCTGGCGCCCTAAGCACTGTGCTATGGGCATTGAGCCTTTGAAAATTCTTTAAAAGGTAATAGATTAAAGAAAAAATGACAGTGCATTATGAAATTTATAACTTATGTGAAAGTAGAATATATTACAATAAAAGCACAAAAGATAGGAGAGGGTAGAAACAGACTATTGTAAATGTCATGTATTTTGTATACAACAGTATAATATCAACTGAAGACAGATAATGAAAAATTAAAGTACTGAAGACCCCAGAACAGACACTAAAAATTGAGATAAGTGGGGGAGAAGAGACGGGGGATAGGTGTGCTCCCACCTATGGACACATTATAAAGGTATGTGGCACACGTGGGTGTGAGACACAACCACAACAGGGTCCTTACCTAACAAATGTAAACATCGTAACTTATTTGTGCCCTCACATTATTCTGAACTTTAAGAAAAGAAAAATAAATAGAATTTAAGACAAAGAGCTATAGCTAATAAGCCAAGAGAGAAGATGAAATAGAATAATGGAACATATTAATCCAAAAGAAGGCAGGAAAGGAGAAAAAATACAAAACAGATGTGGCAAATAGAAGACAAACAGCTAGCTGGTCATCTACATCCAACAACGTCAATCACTACATTAACCATTAGCAGCTTAAATGCACCAATCAAAAGATGGAGGCTATTAGACTGGAGAAGCAGCAAGACCCAACGATGGGATGCTTAGTAGGCATGGGGATTCAAATCTAAAGCACAGCCAGGGTGGAAGTGATAGAGACACGCAGAATGCTAGTCATAAGAAGGCTGGAAGGGCTTTACGAGTCACAGACTGACTGATGCCAGAACAAAAACGTTAGCATGAGGGAAAGGGACACCCCATAGTGATACAGGATTCACCTGATAAGGAAGAAGATCCTGAATGTTAGTGCACATAACAGAGTTTCAGAACAGGTGCACAAACAAGTGACCACGGACCAGTCTGAAAAGAAGTGTGGTCGGAGCCACAATTATAGTTGGACAGAATAGTAGATCAAGAAATCAATATGGGTATAAAAGACGTGAAAAAGACTGCTCACCAACTTGACCTAATTGACATTTATAGAGCACCGTCCCAACGGTCTCCCATGAATTTGCAGAATTCATGCTCTTTTCAAGCACACACAAACTAGTCACTAAGATCATCCATATGCCAGGCTGTAACACATCCTCCGTGGAAATGATACACTGTGTTTTGTGACCACATGCAATTAAATTATAAACCAGCAACAAAATGCTATCTAGTAAATTCCCAAATGTTTGAAAATTAAATAATGTACCTTTAAGTAACCTAAAGATCAAGATCGAAATCTTGGGAGTCATTAGAAAATACTTTGAACCATAAAGAACATACGAAATATAGAAATGTGTGAGATGCTCAAAGCCGTGCTTAGAGGGAAATGTGTAGCTTCAATGTTTGTGTTAGAAAAGGAGACATGTTTAACATCAATGAGCTAAGCTTATTAAATGCTAAGAACAGTACAAATTAAAGCCAAAGTAAATAAAATAACAAATTGGTGCAATAGGAAATAATCAAGAAAATCCATAAACAAAAGGCCATTGCTTAAAAAGATCAATAAAATTGATAACCATAGATTGCTTAACAAAGAAAGAGATAAGAGTCAAACTACCAATATCAGGAAAGAAAAGGGCCGTGACTACCAATCTCACAGATGTTAGGATGGCAAGAGAATACCATGAATAACTTTTTGCTAATAGATTCCACAACTCAGATAAAATGGCCAAGTTCCTTGAATGATACAAAGCATCAAAACTGGTACAATAACAAATGGGAGAATTTAAATGTTATATCTGTTAGAGAAATATAATTTTTTTTTTTGAGACGGAGTCTCACTATGTTGTCCTTGGTAGAGTGCTGTGGCATCACAGCTCACAGCAACCTCAAACTCTTGGACTTAAGTGATTCTCTTGCTTCAGCCTCCCAAGTAGCTGAGACTACAGGCACCGGCCACAACGCCTGGCTATTTTTTGGTTGTCATTGTTCTTTGGCACACCTGGGCTGAATTCAAACTTGCCAGCTCTGGTGTATGTGGCTGGCACCCTAGGCGCTGAGCTACAGGCGCCACGCCTATAATTGTTAATTTACAGACTGAAACCTTCTCACAGAGGAAACTCCAGGCGCTGATGACATCATTGGTGCATTTAGTCAAATACGTTTCAATCAGAAGGAAGAAATAACCCCAGCCTTACATAGATAGACTCTTGCGGAAACTTGAGAAAGAGGGAATATTTTTTCTCAATCCATTTTATAAGGTTAGTATTATTCTAATATTAATATAAATGTGTCATTAGAAAATAAAACTGTGGACTCCTATCCCTTGTGTAGCAGAAATGCTTTAGCAAATCAAATCCAGGCACGTATATGAAGGATAATCGATCATGGTCAAGTGGGGTTTGTTTTAGAAACACAAGGTTAGTGTTTGAAAATCAATCTGTAATCCACCACATTAACTGAATAAAGGAGTAAGTATTTTAAAGCATCTGACCTGATACGACAGCTAGTGAAATAAAACTCTCAGCAATGAGGAAACGGAAGGGGACTGTTCACCTTGGTAAAGGGCACCCACAGCTGACCCTGGACCTGGTGGGGGAAGAACTGACCCTTCCCCCTGTGGACGCTCTCACCACCTCTGCATGGTGTTGGTTCTCACTGCTGCAAAGGGCAAGAAGCAGCAGCAAAATGCACATGGATGGGAAGGGAACAGGTATAACCGTGTCCCTTTTTTTCTGGACAGATGATCCCGGTGTGTGTTTTAAGGATTCTAAAGTATCTACACATACTGCAGGTGACCTGAAGCCCTGCCACCTCCCTCCCTGTCTAGAAAAGCACTGTTTTCTGTTTATCCATCTTGTACATGATTTTGTCCCTTTGCTGCGTACACACAGCGCCATAAATGTCGACGGCACTGCTTGGTGCGTCTTTAAGTTCTGTGAATGATGTTGAGCACAAAATCTTTGTTCTTGAGCTCCAGGCTGACTGGGGAGGGTGGAAGAGCATGCCCCCTCCACAGTCTGGAGTATGGCACAGAGCCACAGACCCTCTGGTGCCTGTAGCCTCCCTTTTCCCCACACCCTCCATCTCAGGGCCCTCTTGGGCTTGTTGCTGGTATAGGTTTGGGCTTTGCAGGGGGAGGACCTCAGGCAGGCCTCCTTGAGGGCAGGCTGGTTGGCCCAGGAGGCTGGCGGGGAGCTGGGGGCGGCAGGCCCTTGCCAGCCTGGACGTGGGGTGCTTTCAGGTGCACCAGGGCCTCCCGTGCCTTAAAGTGTGGGTGGGCGAGACACAGTTTTTGGAAAGTCAGGTTAATCGAGTCACACTTTACATCTAATAAAATCACCCATTTGAAGTGAGGTTAGATGAGTTTTTAAGGAACGTGTAGTTCCATAACCACAGTCATGATATAGAATGTTTCCATCACCCCTGGAAGTGTCCTCCGGACCCTTTAGCGGTCACTGCCCTGACCGGCTTTGGCAGCCCCTGACCTGCTCTCCACCCTGCAGCTCTGCCCTTTCCAAAATGTCAGTTTGATGGAGTCACCCAGTGGGTGGCTCCTTCCACACAGTACAGGGGTTCAGAGCCTCAGCCTCGCCACGTGGCTGCACGTATGGTCGCGATTCCTCCTTCATGGGAGGCACCACTGTTTGTTTGTAGAGACCAAATGCACAAAAGGCCAGACCATATGTAAAACCAGAACTCACTCACCCATACGAAGATGGACCACCGGAACGGGCACCTCACCAGAGGAGACGCACAGATGGCACACGAGCACTTGGGAAGATGCCACACAACCACGTGACTGGGGCTGCCAGTTAACATGACAGTGAGGCATCCCTGTGCCCCATCAAAATGGCCCAGACCCAGAGCCGACACCACCAAGTGCTGGCGAGACGTGGGCAGCAGGAGCTCTCACTCTTAACCGGTGGGAATGCAACTGGTAGGGCCCTTTGGAAAAGCCTGGTGGTTTCTTACCATCGTGAACATACTCTGACCGTTTGACCCAGCAATCACAGTCCTTGGTGTTTATCCCAGGGAGCTGAAAACTCATGTTCACATAAACACCTGAGCAGCAATGATCATAGTGGCTTTGTTCATAATTCCTGAGAGTTGGAAGCAACCCAGATGCCCTGCAGCACGTGAGTGGATGAATAAACCACAGCCCATCCAGACGGCGAGTGTCATTCTGCGCTAAATAGAGTTCAGTTGTGACTCCATGGGAAGGCTTGATGCACAGTTCAGTGCATGTTTCTAAGAGAAAGCTGCCAATCTGAAAAGGTTATAGGCTGTATTATTCCAACTCTGTGACGACCTGGAAAACCCCAAACTACAGGAACAGTAAAAAGATCAGGGCAGCCAGGGTTTGGAGGGGAGGGCAGGATGAGCAGGTGAATGGTAGGGGAGTTTGGGGCAGTGGTTCCTTTGTACGCCATTACATGGTGGGTATCTGCCATTCCACGCTTGTCAGAATCCACAGAACAAGCATGAGAGTGAACCCCAAGGTGGGTTCTGGGCAATGATGTGTCCATGGGGCCACCATTGTAGCAAATGTTCCCTCTGGTGGGGATGCTGATGGTGGTAGCTGTGCATGTGTGGGGGCAGGGGCACCTGGGAAATCTCTGTCCCTTCTGATCAACGTTGCCGTCAATCCAAAACTGCTGTAAAATATAAAGCGTACTAGAAGAGAAAACAGCAGAACTGCCACCCTCACCCTTCAGCAATGAGCCTGTGACGACTGGCCCAAATGGCTAGGACTCAGGTCATAACCGACGGCTTCCCTGACTTTGGTGCCCTCTTTCAGATCATGTTCTAACCCCAAATATGGCCCCACCCAAGCCCACAGTACACCTGTTCTGGACAGCCGCCTCCAGCCCCTTCCCTCCCCCCAGCCCCAGGCTGACAGCCTTCATAGGGGCCCACTCGGAGCCTGCCTCTGTCCACTCTGAAGCTGGTCAGACCCTGCCTGCTCTGAGTCTTGCTGAACGCAGGTGATGGTGGCCGACTCCCTTGTTATAGTGACCTCTGAATGAATAGCCTCCACTTGTAATCATTTGGAGGGTTTATCTGCCCAGTGTATACACCTACCAGTGGATGGACATTCTGGTTCTCTCCAGGTTGGGGCCATAATGACCGAGACTACTGGGACCTTCAGTGCACTGATTTTTGTGTGGATGGATGTTTGCTGTGCACTGTGTTTTAAAGCCAGGTCCTGCTCTGTCTCACCACTCTGGCTTCCTGGAGCTTCCTCAGGGACTCAGGGACCAAGAACCACAAGCCTCACCCAGGGTAAAGAAAGAGCCAACTCTCTCCCTCAGGGTCTTGGGGGGGCTCCTGCCTGGCTGTGGGGCTTGAGGTCATGCCTGAACTTCATCACTTGAAAGAGTTTGGTTTTTCTTTCTTGCAACTGTGGAGTTCCTTTCTCTTACACGCTAGAACCATGTGCGTGAATTCCACCCGGCTTCCCCATCCTGAATCAGGATGTGGTAGGGCTGTCCATCACGGGAGCACAGACCTCCTTTCCCCAACAGGGACTGAGGTCAGGTGCAGGGCTGGCAGCCACCTTGTGCCCCAGAATCCCCACAAGCAGCCTACGCTGCGGGGCACTTTTCTCTGGGCCCCTCTGCACAAAAGGCACCCTGATTCTGGCTGTTTTACCCCAAATTAGGACACATCTTGATTTTTGGAAAACTTTTGCTGCCATGAGAAATAAGGTTAATGGTTCTCAAAATAGCTTCTCTGCAAGTAACTGACAAGCTCACTTGGCCCCAAATGAATCCAAGGGGAATTAAAAAGCATCTCTTTTCCCAGAAAACAGATTCCTCATTGACACTTTCTTTTTTTTCCTCTTGTTGATTTTCCCCTCATTTCCAAAATGGAGCCTTTTTCCTTGGTCTTTTATGCAAGGGACCCGGCCGTAGAAAGACAAAGTCCACTTGTCAGCAATGTTCTGTTAGTCTCTGTTCTCTTTTCCTCTGGGGTCCCCCTGACAATAGGGCCATTATCAGATAGGGCTGTTATTCCGTAGATTTTTCCTCTCCCTTCCAGAGCTAATGAGGAGAAAGTTTGCCAGGTTGAACAAAGATGGGGGGATTTTCACTCGACTGAAGCCCTGATGTGGGAAGGCCCCGGTGGGGATGCTGGGCACTGTCATTTGATCCCAGTGAATGACTTTTGGGAGCAGAGCCATCCATCAGTTTTGTGATTCATACAGTTTGTTCTCCCAGCTTTTCCCCAGAAGAACACTTTCCTGCTGCCTCTGGGCCTCGAGCTCCTGGGGCAAACCCCACGTCTGACCAAGGGGGCTTAAGATCTCACTGACACTTCGTCAGTCACATCAGGAAGGAAAATAACCTTGAGATATTCCATCACTTTTCCCCGGTGGATCCTGTCCTGGGGAGACACACTTCCCCTCATGGTGCTAAGAAAATAAGAGGTGCTCAGCCCCAGATTGGGGTCAGGATCTTATAAGATCAACTTCTGTCTCTTCCCTTTTGGTAGCTACCGGAAACTGCTGTCTAGAGAACCCCAGAACCCCAGCTCCCTGTTCCTTTTATCAGAGCATGTCCTGGCCCCTCAGTGGACTTTGGAAGCACTGGCTTCCTCCGAATCCATGTCGAGTGACCAACTCCATTGAGCAAACCATTCATTCATCCATGGGACCCTCCTCACAGGGTGTGGGCCCAGGCCTGAGAGACACTTCAGCCCCCAACCCAGGGCATATCATGTGATATCTCTGGGCTCAGTGAATGGAGCCTATGGGGGTCCCTGTGAGGCCCCAGACCCCTGAGTGCTTCTGAAGCCGCAGGGAGGAGGTGGAATGTTTCCCTACAGAGAAAAATGTGACCTGTAGCTGCCTCTTCTTAAACATCTGGGAAGGGACTGGCACCATCTTGGTGTAGGTTGGGGGTTAGACACTTGGGTGGGTCTCTCTGGCTGTGGAAGGGGTGCTGCTCCTCCCTAGCTCTGTGGTCAGGAGGGAGGGGAGCAGCCCATGGGGGTCCCCATTACTGGTGTGTGTCCTGGGAGCCTGGAAGCTGCCTCCTGGTGGCTGTGGGGTGAGGGTGGGTGGCTACATGAAGAGGCCTGGGGCGCTCTGGGGGGACACCAGGACAGGCATCACCTCAAGGCAGGAGTGGCTCTGGGGGCTCAGGCAGGTAAGACGCTACCTGTGGAGTGGCCAAGTCCAGCAGCCATGGTGACGGCAGAGCATGAGCAGCTGTCAGGCACGCAGGTGTCAGTCCCATTGTTGGCGGGTGTCAGGCACGCAGGTGTCACTCCCGTTGTTGGCAGGTGTCAGGCACGCAGGTGTCAGTCCCGTTGTTGGTGGGTGTCAGTCCCATTGCTGGTAGATGTCAGGCACACAGGTGTCAGTACCATTGTTGGTGGATGTCAGGCACACAGGCGTCAGTCCCGTTGTTGGTGGGTGTCGGGCACACAGGTGTCAGTCACGTTGCTGGTGGGTGTCGGGCACACAGGTGTCAGTACTGTGGTTGGCAGGTGTCGGGCACACAGGTGTCAGTCACGTTGTTGGTGGGTGTTGGGCACACAGGTGTCAGTCACGTTGTTGGTGGGTGTCGGGCACACAGGTGTCAGTCCCATTGTTGGCAAGTGTCAGGCAAGCAGGTGTCAGTCCCGTTGTTGGTGGGTGTCAGGCACACAGGTGTCAGTCTCATTGTTAGCCTAGGCCATTTAAAACTGGGGATCTCTCAAGAAGGCACCATGTGCAGAGTCTCCAAGGTCGGTGCCAAATGTGGACTCTGCAGGAAGTTGTCCTGCAGCCAGGGCTGTGTCTGAAGCCATGGGGGTGGGAGGGAAAAATGGGGGCTCCTGGGTGGCGCCCACTGAAGGCAGGGGCAGGGAGGAGCCCAGTTTAGAGGTCAGGGAAAGGTGCCTGGGTGAGGGCAGTTAGTCCAGGTCAGCAGAAAGCAAGGGGCCGCCACAAGGAGGCCTCACCGGGGACCACTGTACACTTCCATTTGTGGCTTCTCAGTCCGGGTGGGATCATGTGAGAGGTGGAGCCCCCGACATAGGCAGGTAGGCCGAAGGAGAAACCCTTGGGTGCTCCAGAGGAGCGGACCCTGGGGTGAGCCAGGCCTTTGCTCACCCCTCTGTCTACCTGGACGGCACCTGGCCCCCAGTTGGGGGCAACATGAGATGTGGGTGAAGGCAGGCAATGGTGCTCCACCCTTAGAAAGGGGTGAGTTTAGGACTGGCCACAGGAGACGGGTCTTCCACCTCCCCAGGAGGGGATGCTGTGTTGCCAAGAGGCCTCTACAGAGGGGACAGTGTGTCCCGGGATGGGCACAGCTGGAGGCTTCCCCACCTGAGGGCAGTCTGTCTCAGAGGTCACCACTCCCTGCATGGCGTCCAGGATAGCTGGTATCCTCTCTGAGTTGGTTCTTTTTTGGAAAGCGGGAATGGCCAGGGTACCTGCCTGGCCATGGGGCAGGGAGGATGGCTTCATGTGCACTGGGGCCTCACCACTGGGCCTCCTGCAGTCAAGTCCTCCCCTCTCGTCCCTCCCTCCTGCCCAGGGCCTGGGCCCTCCCCTCAAGGAAGTTTGCAGGTGCCAACGCTTAGAAAAGCACACAGATTTATTGCATATCAATCTCATGTATAAATTCATTGTAGCATTGGAAAGATTACATTTGGTACAGCCCTATTCTACAGCATTAACCTCAAAATCAGCTTCTCCTAGGCTGTATTTTAAAGAAATTTCTCTACACAAGTACATTTGTGTTTATCACAAGCATCAAAATGATATTTGCAAAACGGCTCTTTCATGTCTCCCTGCGCTCGCTGTCCTCACGTGCAGCAGGGTCCGCGCCTCCTTCACGCCAGCGGTCCAGGACTCCTCGTCGTGAACGCCGACCCTAATCACATACTCAGTAAGTGCATCTACGGAATTTTCCTTTTAATAAAAATTTCACGCACAGACACGATAATGACCGCTAAACACGAGCCATGCACAGTTTACTTATGAACATAACAGAAGCCATTTACAACCGAGGGGGACATGGGACAAGCACCAGCCTCCTTCTCAATGGTTTTCTTAAACATCATATGAAAACTGGACATTTACAGTTGATTTCTTTTTCAATACTATACAGTTCTAAAACAAACAAACAAAAAAACAACAGAAAAACAAAACTAAATCAAATCTGTAATGTAACAATGGTGAAAGATGGCATGAGACTCTTGCAAGCATTTTATATATATATATATATGTATATATATATATATATACTTTAAGTTACAAAGTATATATATACACACACACACATACACACACACACACACACACACACACACACATACACACTTTAAATTACATATTCTCACACCAGGGCTCGACTTCCCTTGTGTTGAAGAGAACTTCGACAATGCAAGCTACAGCGGAAGGAGACCGTTAGAATCACTTTTGTTCACAAGTGAATTGCACGTTTGGAAACTCAAGCTGCCTTTTATTTATTTAATTTTTTTTTTTTTCCCAAAAGTGGTAATATGAATCAGCGACAGAACAAAACAAAACAAAACAAAACAAAAAAAAAAAAAAAATGGAATGGGAGGAGAAAAGGAACTCTTCTCAGAAGAATGCAAGAATGTCTTTGTCACAGTATCATTCATGGCTACAGAGACACAGTTTCATGGCTTTTGATACCCGGCTGACCTCCACTGACCAGGAGCCGCTGTGTCCTGATGTCCCTGGCTGGGGGGAGTGCTGTCTCCAGCCCCCCAACCCCCAGGCCACAGTGTAGGGCAGCTGTCCCACCTCTCCCCTGGGACAGCACAGTGAATACAGCTCAGTAGGTCTCAGTCCCTTGGGCCAGGGGACAGGGAAACGGGATAGGACATGATCCAGTGCTTTGAGGCTTCGAGTCTAAAACACGTGATGTGTATCTAGGCAAGTGCTTTGCGAACTCTCACTTGGAAAGCAGATAAGGCAGAGGAAGCCAGGGCCCTCCGAGTTTTTAGGGTCGGACTCTGGGGCACAGAGTGTTAGGCCAGTGATGGTCTGGATGGACAAGCTCCACTCGTGGCCATGTAAAGCAAGGCCCCTTGGGCTGCACAAGCTCTCGGGCCATGCCGGAGCCCACTCTCTGTCCACTGCTACACACCTAGGGCCCCAGGCAGAATGCAGGGTTTGAGTCAAGGACATTCTGGGTCCTATCCACAGGTGGGGGTGGGGTGTTCCCAACCCACAGGATGGACCCCTCCATGTGTCCATTGCTGCCCAGATGTGCTGGGAATGAGCACAGGGTGTTAACTTGGTGGGGCTAGGGCAGGGGCAGGGATAGAGGTCTGGGGCAGCTGAGGGAGGTGAGAAGCAGCCTCCTTCTGAATTTCCATCTCAGAAATGAGTGGCAGAAGCCTAATGGAGTTAGCATCAGGGCAGCTGCTGAGGCTGGACCAAAGGACCCTGGCCCTGGGCAAACCAGCCCAGTGGGAACCCCCCTGGCTCTCAGCCACAACACTGGCCACCTGGCCACAGACCCAGCCTCCTGTCTCTATGCTACAAGGAAACGTGGCCTCCTGTTTCAGCTTGGGGGTCTGGAGCCAGGACCTCAGCCTCCTGCTGCTGGCCAGGCCCCCTTGCCCTCAGTGGTCTCCTGCCTGAGACAGCTGTGGTGCTGGATCTTGGAGGCAGAGGAAAGGCCAGGAGTGCAGGGGTTGTCAGGGTCTGGGGTGACTCCGAGTGTGATGCAGCAGCACAGGGTAAGGACAGAGCCCCTGAAAATGCCACATGCTGGGGCCTGAGGTGCGGCCGTGCAGAAGCTGGGCTGTCATCATTTTCAGGGGCACAAAATGACTTGAAATCTGCAGCTAGTATTCTGGGAAAGATGGAAAAAAAGAATGGTAAGAGAAGAGACGATGTTTAGAAGATCTTCCAGAAATGAAAGAATGTGAACAGGAAAGGTGCAGTGGGAAGAGTGGCCCTCATCTGCTCTGAGGTGCTCCGAGGGTTCCAGCCAGCTGGGCTCCCCTTTCAGAAAGAGAACCATAGCGTCCTCCAAAACACACACACCTTATTCTTTCAAAGAAAAAAAAAATCATGTAATCTGGGTTTATAGAAAGGGGATGTTTATATCTGAGATTGAATTTTTACAAGAATCCCATCTGGATAAAGAGGAGATTGGAAACTTGCGCGTGATACCTGGAGGTCTGACTGAGGGCATGTCACAGGTCCTCTTGATTGAGCAGTTGTGTTTGCTGATCCTAAATCCTCATTGATGTGGCCAAAACCCCTTTCCTGCGCAAGCTCCTGCAGCTGTCCAAGGGTGTCCCTCCAGCCTGCACGCGGCCTTGGTGCTCTCTCCATCTTGCCACCTTGTGCAGAGATGACGAGGGGTGGATCTTCCCACAAGAACCCTGGGCTTGTAGCGCCTGCAGGAACCTCCTCGCCTAGCGTCTCTGTGTAAGCCTGTGCTGCCCGGCTCCTATAGAGACGATCGTCTTTGGCCTGGAGCGGCTGGGACAGGCATGGAATGTGCCCATTTGGATACTTCCTATTGCCCCAGGGACAAACATTGAGTGTCCATGGCACAACACAGACCCACACAAACGTGGCTTGCCTCACACCTGTTTGGACTTACACTCTTTTTTTTTTTTTTTTAAGGTCAACTTAGGCAATTTTTCTTCTCTTTGCATTGGGACACTATTTTTTTTTTTTCTTCCAAACAATAAAAGAAATAAATAGAACACTTGTCTTAAATGCAAATTCATCTGAAACGCAAATTTAACAAAACATATGATTGTCTGGTAAATGGCAGCAGTGACAGCAGGATTCATGGGGGGGACGGGGGGGTATTTGGCACATTAAACATCGCCCCACTCCCTGGTTATTGATCACACAACACACAACCTCATTACGCGATTTGGTCCTTCACTAGATACTTATATTAACATTGTTTCTTCACGATAAGAATGTCTAATGCCAAAAATACTGTTAAAGAAGGAATAAAATAAGAAAAGAAATGAATTAGAAAAAAATTACAAGTTATATACAGATTAAGGTAAATTCCATCAGGGAAAAAAATCATTATTTGAAATTGGCCCCTGTGGGAATAATTTAAAGCCCATCCGAGGAGAAGTAGATATATCCGAGGGGGGGAGGTGCGGGTCGCCAGGACTGTGCTGTCTCCGCTCTGCAGCAGGGTCCCTGGACGCCCATCTGTTCTGAGCTTGCCAGGGAGCAGGAGTGGTAATGGCGCCAGGGGTCTGGAGTCTCAGGCACAGGTGGACCTTGGTGGCCTGGAGCAGTGGAGCTGGGTGGGGGGTCCCCCTGGGCAGCCATGGGGAGGACTGGAGCTGCTCGGTTGCTGAGGGTGGGAGGCTGGAGACCCAGGACGTGGCCAAGGTCCTGCCTTCTGAAGAACAGTGGCAGGGCCAGTGTGGGGGTGGTGGAGGCACAGACCGAGGAGGGTAGGAAGATGAGGGGCCCAGCCGCACCTCTGCATGGGGGGCTAGAGCCACAGCCCCTGACTTCCCCATACAATTGGGGGTCTTGAGTGGGGGCCTGTGGATTGCCCTGGAGGTGACATGGGACCCTGGCACACATTCCATATCACATGACCACAGGCATGCCTCCCAGTCCTGGCCTCAGGTGAGCCAGCAGCCCAGGGCACTGTGTCTAAGAATTTCTGTTCAGTCAGCACACTGTTCACAGCAGTGGCCCCAGGCCCCTCCTGTTGCCATGGGGGCACCCAGCGTCACCTTGGCTTGTACAAATAGGGTCAGAGATAGAAAATTTCTCCATTATCTATAGTATAAAGAACATACCCAAGCACAAGTGCTGGTTCCTAGGCAGACTTGGGTTTGCAAATAAGCTGAAATTTCAAAGCAATGCAAAATTACTTTTAAAAAACAATTTGCAAGTCATTTTTTTGATTTTTAAAAAATACTGTCTATTTTTAAAACCACATGCTTAAATAGACTCTGTAGTCAATAAGATTACCAAAAAGGTTATTCTTGTCATTTTCATTATAAAAATTATTTGCGTGATCTTTCTCTCTAGAGCTCTCCGTGTCCATCTGTTCCCTTCCGCTTCCGTTTTGGGTTGAGATTCCACGAGGCAGCTCCCGAGGGGTCCCCGGGCAGCTGTGTGCTGGACCGTGGCTGAGCAGTGTTCTCGACACCAATTCTTAGAGATGGTGTGCTAGGGACTGCCAGGGGTCTGAATTTTCACTGGAAAAGTTGCAACGGAGCTGCAGTGGGTGGGAATGGAGGCTGAGGAGTGGTCACGAGCGGGTGCATGGGGCTCTCGCTGGCCAGGCCATCTGTCTTCTAAGCTGATGCCCTCACTCTGGACTCTGACCCAGGGTCTCCCAGCCGTCAGGGGTGGTTGATGGGGTTGAAGGCTCTGGGCTCCGAACTGCCCCCTGTGATGCTCAACCAGGCGTCCAGAGAGCCCTGGGCAGGGGTGTGCACAGGAGCATCCTCAGAGAGGGACAGCATCATTGCATATGCCTAGGGGAGAGGACAACACAAGGGACCGTGAGTGTGGGGCGGGGCCAGCCTTCCCCTCCCCCAAGTGCCTCCTGCATACACCCGGCCACATCAGGAGGGCAAGGGCATCAAACAGGCTGGATTCTGCTCCTGGTCTGGAAGAGGGAGAGGGCTGCCTCCCGTCCAGACTGATGACAAGACCCTGTGGCCCTGCCAGGCCTCTCCTGCCCATGGGCTCCTCAGCCTCTTTGGGGTGTGTCCCTGCAGTCACCTCTCCCTCCCCCAGTTTTCTTTGTCTGGTGATCAATAAAATCACCTGGACGTGAATCAGGTCTGGGGGCAGTCAGTTACTGCTGAGACTCTCGGGTCAGCAAGAGTCTGTTTCCACCTGGTGGGGCAGGGGATGTGTGTTTTGCCCACTGTGATGACACCACAGAGTTCCTCCCGGGAAAGGATGTGTAGCCTGTCAGAGCCAACCGGATTATTAGGGGATGCGGAGATGTCTCCAGGCATCAGATAGTCTCTGGGGCACCCTCTGCCCAAGCCCCAGGATAGGAGGTGCGGGACCCAGGGGCTGCCCAGAATATCGTGTGTGGGTCAGCAGGGTGGAGGATTGGGGAGGGAGGCCAGTGCTTGCCCCACCCACAGTAACACTCTGGACAGAATTAGTAAAAAGACGAAGACAGACATGCAGACGGCTTTTGCTGAGACCTGGAGGGGGGTCTGGACTTTCTGTGAGGGCGGCAGAGAGCAGGGTGAGACCCCGATAGTGTCCTAGGACCACCTAACATAGGAAGTAGGGCCAAGCAGTGCCTGGGGCCAAGCCTTGTGCCTGCACTGACCTCAGTCATAGCTCTGCCCTGGAAGCAGGCATCCCCTGACTAGGCAGACTCCCCTGGGAAAGCCTGGCTGCCAGTCACTCGGACTCACATTAGAGCAGGAGGGAGGCTGAGGCAGCTTCATGGGCTGGGGGCCTGTGTGTGGACATTCCCCAAGGGGGCCCAGAAGAAGGGGACCCACACCTTTGAGTCCATGGACACCTCAGAGGGAGCTTTGCCATTGGGGGGTCCACTCTCATCACCTCCCTTTGCACGTGGCTTGGGGGAGGGCGTGGTCCCTGGGGTCTCTCTCTTTCTCTAGCCCATGCTCTGGGTGCAGGGCAGTGGTCCCGAGCTTCCCCAGGCATGGATGGACACAGTGGGAGGTAAGTGCTGGGGTGTCCCTTGACGGAGCCGGGTGGGGGCAGGGCTCTGGCAGGCACCTACCTGGTTCTGAGCCTGCCTGCACAGTGACTGTTTTAAAGCCTCAGAATCTAAGGTGGAATTAAGCACATCTTTAACTTCAAATGCTTCCTCAGCTGCTCTGCGGAGATCCAGCCCCTTCCCAAAAGTCGGCATCGGCTCCAAAGCTAACAGACCGCCTTCTTGCTCCTCAATAAACCTGCACCAATGACCAGGGAGAGGGAGGGACCCACGTTAGCTGGCCTGGCCTCTGGCCGCCGCTCTGAGGCCGCATGGCCGGCTCCGTGCCTGCATGCTTGCCATGGAATGTCTACAAGCCACATGCACAAGGAAACAGACACACAGATACACGGACACTGGACGGGAAGCCACACGGATGCGGGGGAGCAGGTGTACATGGCCAGGGAGGCAGAGAGTGCGTGCACATGCGTCAGGCAGCAGGCCCTGGGCTGCAGGGCTGGGAAGGGGCCTTCAGGCAGCTCTGCAGGGCTGCAGCTCCCCTCCCAGGACCTAGCGGTGGAGGAAGAGCCCCCCCCTTCACCAGGGCCAAAAGCAGGTGGTGGGCAGGCAGAAGAGGGGTCATGGCTCTGGCCAGCACAAGTTCTACATGGGGGGTGCTCAGCGCTAGGGGCCTCTGCACCTGCTCAGCAGGGAAACCCTGCTTCCTGCACTCTGCTTTTAGCCTCTAGAAGCCTCTAGTAGTGTAGGGGACTGAGGGACTTGACCCGTGCATAGGCCCCGGGGTAGAAATTAGCCACTGGGCAAGAGCTGAGCTGGCTCCTGCTCCGGGAAGTCTGAGGTCTGAAGAGGGATGTCTCCTGGCAGCACTCAGACCCCCCAACCCGTCCTGACACATGGCCATCCCCACCTCCGGGCGTGGTCGAAGCCCATGGAAAGGGAGGTGGGAGGCTCCTCATCCTCTTCGTCCTCATAGGCAGCCTGAGGTTCGGGTGCTGGGGACACGGTGTCATCCTGTGACTTCCCAGCCAGGCTGTCCTCATCATCCTCCTCCAGCTCGTCCTCCTCCTCCTCCCCATCCTCTGGCTTCTCGCTGGCTGAGCCCGGACACTGAGCATTCCTGTCTAGGCCCTGCATCTCCGTCCTGAAATGGCACAGGAAGAATCTTAGCATTGGTGGCCAGAATGCTGAGGCCTATGGACTGGGGCCACTTGTCCCTCCCTGGGCCCAGCCCCTGTCCCTGAGGAGTAAGAGAAAGGAGGCCATGGGAGATCCCAGGAAGAAAGGAGCATGCTGAGGGCGTAGGAACAGGGCCACAGAGCAGTGGGACATCATGCTGAAGTGGACGCCAGGGCCACTGGGGGTTCACATCAGCACGGGTGTTGGGGAGGAAGCAGTGGCTGGGCCCATGAGGAAGGTGGACTTGCACTGGTACTAGGGTTGGGCCTTACATGAGGGGTGCCCCTGGGTGCTGGTTCATACACATTCTTTCCAGCCAGCCTTGAGAACTCCAGGATGTGGCATTGGCCCTGGGAGCTGGAGACCCTATGTTCTAGAGAGTGAGGCTGGGCTCAAGGCTCCTGCTGCCAACGCTCAGAACCACCAGGCCGGGTGTGCTCTGGAGCCTTTGGTGCACCCCTGCATCCCAGATCAGAGCCCACCTCCCTTCCCTCAGTCACTGTAACCACGACTCTGCCACTCTGATTCCTCATTATTAAAGAATAAAGGGGGAAAAAGCACGACCACAAGAGTGGGGTGAGCTCTCCTTTCCTTCAGAAACTGCTGCTGGAGTCTGGATCATCTTCATACCCATGAGCATGCCCTGAGCCTGGGTGGGGCAGAGCCCCAGGGAGCCATGGGCCGCCTGGGCAGGGGTCCCAAGGCTGGGAGAGGGGCATGAGAGCAGGCCTCTGACGCTCAGACCCTGCAGCCCTCTCCTTGTCCATGCTCAGACTGCCCGTGACCACCCCAGGAAGCACCATGGTCCTTGGAGGCATGGGCTTCTGTTCTTGGCATTTGAGCAGATGGTGCAGCCTCACTGGGCAACTGGCCTCCAAAGGTAGGGCCGTACCGTGGATCCCCATGTGCACCAGATTAGGCTGCAGGAGCCCCCCGAACCCTGGGTCTCCACGCACCAGGCCTCTATTTCTTGTCTTTCCAGGAAGGAGAATTAGAGATGACGACACCTGTACCTCCTTCCAGGTCAGGCAGAGTCTTGGGGCTTGGGACATTTCCCTTTTGCTGGTTGGTCACCTGTGCTGGGGGAGCATCTAGGGCTCTGGGGCTGCTTCTTACCCTGGCTCTTGGCAGAGTGACCTTTGCCTATGGGGTCTGTGTCCTCTTGGTGACACAAGAACATGTCCCTCACAATAAACCCTGAGCACGGGTCAGTGTGGGCAGGAGAGGCCCCAGGCAGCTCTTGGCTTAGGTTCATTCACCACATCGCCATGTGTCAAAATCACACCTGGTGTCCCCAGGCAGGTTTACAGATGACACCTGCCATTGGGGAGTAGGGACCATGTTCTGGCTCTCTTTGCTGCCCCTCCCCCCCACAGAATATTTGCTCACAACAGGCGGTGTCCAGTGAGGACAGGTGTGGCCAGCAGGCTGGCACCAGTACAGATAAGGAGGGTAGTCACCAGACTGGTGCTGCACCACAGACCAGGTGGCCTAAAGCCACAGGGATTTGTTCCCAGCTCCAGAGGCCAGAAGTCTGAGGTCGAGGTGTGGGCAGGGCTGCCTCCTTCCGAGGCAAAGGGAGGGTCTGTCCAAGGCCTTTCTGGCTTCTGGTGCTGCTGGCTGTCCCCAGCACTCTCTGGCTGGGAGAAGCACCACCAGGTCTCTGCCTGTGCTGCCTCCCTGAGTGTCTGTCTGCAAACGCCCCCTCTTGATAAGAACGTAGGCCTCTGGTGTGAGGCACACTCTGCTCATTTTAATTTAATCACCTCTTTAAAGGTCTCCATCTCCAAAGATGCACCTTCTGAGGTGCTGGGCGTCAGGACACAGTTCAACATGGGGTCTTATGGGGTTGTAGGCCCTGGAAGCCTGACTGGCCTGGAAGTCCCACTGATAGGCCCGGGAAGGAAACTGGCTCTGGATGAGGACGAGGTCCTGCTGACCAAGTGGGGCTGCCAGTGTCCACTTGCCCTTGGCTTCACTTTGGACAATGATGAGCCCCCCAAGGCTCCCTGGCTCTCAGGATAAGGCCAGCTGGAGTCCGGGATTCCCACAGATAGCTGCCTAAGGGCCTGGAGCAACCTCCCCTGTGCCCTGCAGGAAAAGAGGAGGGTGAGGATGGTGCCTGCTCCTTCTTCACCCTGGTTTAGCCAGCCCTTTTCCTGCTGGAGACAGCCCTAGGCCTTGCTATTCTCTTGAGTAGCTCAGGACGTTGGCATCCATCCCAGTGAGGATACTGTAGACAAATGCTTTGTCCTTGTCTAGCTTTGTGCTGGGCTCGAGGGCACCACTGTTTAGGGGTTACCTTTCATGGTGAAGATATGTCTTGCTCAGGGCACAGCTGTGGGTCTCAGGGAAGGTCCGGCACGTGTGTGCTCAGGCCTGCCATGAAGCACTCTCTGCAGGTGAAGGACACTGCTGCGCAGAGCAGGGTGCTCTCACACAGTGGCCTACAAGGGGACACCAGGGCACTCTGGGCTGTGGAGCGGTAGGGGTCCCATCTGGGCTCTGATGATGAGGACTTGGCTTAGCCAGAAACGGAGTCCACGTACCCCCTTCCCCAGCACTCCCCGAAGAACGGATGACAAGGAAAATGCAGCTGTGCCCTAGAGGAGTGGGTGGGCCCCCGGGGTCCCAGGTCTCTGGAGGACCCTGCAGGACCCAGAGCTGTGGCCCAGGCATGGCCAGTGTGGTAAGGGCCTGGGCCCTGGCTTCAGGAGGACACCCCTGCTTCTGTGGGCCTCAGTTTCCCCTCTATAGAACTAGGGGGTACATCCTGAGGCCTCTGGGAGTTTGGAGCACTTCTGGTTCTCTGTCAGCTGGTCTAGTATTAGCTTTTCCCTAAAAACCTCTTCCTAGGGCGTCTTTCAGAGAATGGGCCCCAGGCACACGCTGGGCCCGGGGAGCCCAGGTTGCACAGAACACCAATCAGCACTCCTTGATCCAAACCATGCTATTCTCCTGTTCTGTGCATATGTAACTGCACACGCATGCACATACATGCACACGTATGTACATGTACACACAACTCACGTGTGCATGCACTTATGTACACAAATGAGTTTGCATGTGAACATGTGAAACTGTGTGACCGCATGCCCATGTGCATGAATGTGTGTACACATGTGCATGTGTGTATACGTACGTTTAACGGTGCAGGATTCTTGTGTGGAAACCATTAGTGCCTCCAATAAAACCAAAATATCCTGGAGTCTCAGAGGCACAGCCTCACCTGCCTGCTCTCTGCGCTGAAGATACTAACTGTTGTGCTGCCACTCAGTGGTGCCTACTGCGGTCACCCTCTCCGCTCCCGCAGCTCCCGCAGCTCCCGCAGCTTCCCAGAGCCATGGGTGCACTGGGCCTGCTGCGGGGGTGGATGGGTGCGGGCTCCGACGGTGGCCCCGCAGGGGTGCTGAGGGCAGATGGTCCCAAAGGTTCGGTTTTCTTACCTTTTGTCTGTACGCGTGGACGCTTGGTTCATCTCGCTGTTGGCGATGAAATTTCTGATCTCGGAGAAATAGGAGTCCTCCTTCTCGTCTAAAAGTGCGTGGTTGTCGGACTCGGAGGTGGGGGAGGAGGCGCTGGTTCCCAGGTGGTTGGTGAGGACCCCGGCGTGCTGGCTCACTGCGGACAGGGCGGGGCGTCAGGGCGCGCGTCCTTCCGCGGAACCCCTCCCTCTAGGGGGCGCACTAGCCCGGGGTGGGGGACGGCGCTCGGGGAGAGCCGCCAGCGCGAGTTCTCTCTGACTACGGTGGCTGCAGGGGGCCCGTAGACCGTCCCTGGAGCCAGCGTGCAGCCCCGCCCCAGGGCCCCGCCCGCGCCCGCGCCCCCGCCCCGCGGCGCGCACCGGGCACGCTCTCGTGTTCGTGCTTCTTGAGGTGCCGGTCCAGGTTGGTCTGCTGGCCGAAGCAGCGGCTGCACAGGTGGCACTTGAAGGGCTTCTCCTTGTTGTGGATGTTGCGCACGTGCCGCTGCAGGTTGGAGGAGATGCTGAAGGAGCGGTCGCAGTACTTGCACCTGGAAGGCAGGCGCGGCTCAGCTCAGGCCCGGGGCCGCGGACGGTGCGGGAGGGTCCAGCCCTGCCCGCTCCCAACGGCGCCCACGGTTGGGTTCCCGGGGCCTCTGCGAGAGCCAGCAGGTGTCACGGGGCAGGAGTCCCTAGAGTCAGCCGGGCTCGGAGCAGCAGGGGCTTGGCCTCCCTGGCATCCTTCGGGCGCCTGAATGTGCCCGGACCTGGGAGGCCCTGGGCCCAGCGTGTCTGCAGCTGGAGGTTGGGGACGTGCCCCGGGCAGCCTCAAGAGGGCGTCCTTGCACCACGGAAGGCCGCGCGGCCGGCTCCGGCGCAGGGTTGGAGGCGGGGCGCCCGCAGCTTCCTTCCCAGGTCCTCTAGGGCAGTGCTTTTCAACCTTTTTTTAAATATCCTGGCACACTTGAAACTATAGTTAAACTTCCACGGCACAAATAAATTATCAAAAAAAGTGATAAAAAAGAATATACTTGCTGTGTTTTGAACTTCTTTCAACAATAATTTGTCTTAAACAATTTTCTCAGCACATCAGAATGCCACATCCCCGGGTGGAAAATCCCTCTGCTGATTAGGGGTGGAGGCTGCCCTGGGCTCTTAACTGCCTGAAGGTGGTGGGAGATTCCTCAGCCTCCACACTGAATGTAAATGGCACTGACCCCTTTGGGCACCACTAGCTGGTCTCCTCCATGGTAGATGGGACTGCTTGGGAAGTTAGACAGAGGTGCCCCTGCCTCCAGAGGCGTCCCGGCATCTGGCAGGACAGTTTACACCACAGCATCACAGCTGTGTTCCAACAAGGCGTTTTACTGCCAGAAAGTTGTCACCGTGAATAATCAAGGACGTCTGTCATGTTGATGGCCAAGGAAGGTGGCTCCAGGTGTGTTGGAGGTGACCTTCACAACTGCACATGGTGACCCTGAAGGTGGGAGGGCTACAGGGGCCGCAGAGGGACAAGGTGTGAAGGAGCCTTCCAGGCTATGCAGACGCCTTGCACTGTCTTGAGAGGATCAGGCCCTTCACTGTTGGGATCCACATGGCTCCGGGTGGGGGGCTGCTCCAAGGCAGTGTGCTAGTCATGGGCCCTGTCAGGTGGGCAGGGAGGTGCCTGACATCACTTGGAGAGGCAGCCTGTCATTTGCCATTTCAGAGGCTGCCAGGACACTGATCAAATGTCAGGTCATTGCCCCCTCAGGTCCTCCCTGGGCAAGATGCATTAGTTCCCATGCCCTCCAGGGCGTGACCCTAGGCCCAGGGGCCAAGCAATCCCCCTCATCAAGGGGTGACAGCCTCATGAAACACTGTCCTAGGGGTCCCAGAGCCTAATAGCCCCTGCAGGTCCCCCAAGCTGCCTGATGAAATCCAGGGCATTTAATAGCGGGTCCCAGAGGACAGGGAGCCAGCCCTGCTAGGGGGCCCCTCCTTCCAAGGGCCTTCTGCCAGGCTGGGCTCCCAAGAGCCACAACAATCCTATTCTGGGGGGTCATTCGTTCAGTTCCTGAACATCTGCCTGAGGCCAGGCCCTTCCCCGGCTTCTCCCAGAGCAGACAGCATGCCTGATTCTCAGCAGACTCTGTAGGCCCTGTCCTGGGCTCCTCTGGAAGGCTGCTCAGCCACCTATGTGCTTGGCTGAGGGCCTGGCCTATGGCCTCATTGTGGGCTCTGTTTCTCCTGGGCTCAGCTGGGCCATCTGGGGAGTGGCAGATTCCTTTCATGACCCAACTGGGACCCATGGCCCACAGACCCTACACCAGGAGGTGCCAGCTGTCCTGTTCTCTCAGCCTGCATACGAAGAGTCCAGGCCCTCAGATGCTGTGAGGGAGATGCATTGAGTGTCCCCACCTGACAGTACAGAGAGGAGGAGTTTCATATCCTGAAGTGCACTGTCTCATCTCCCTTACCCTAAAGCCCCCATCAACTCTCAGACACCAGATGGTGGATGGCGCCAGGATCCTGGGCTGTCCTGCTCCTGGGGTGACGACTCAGAAAGGACAGACTTGCTTTTGCATCTCCAGACCAAATTCAAGGCCAAGTTGCAGGGCTGGGTACTGTCCCCCAGGGTTGAGCTGGTAGCCTCTGGCCACCTCAGGCCGGTCTGTCCTGTCTGTGCTTGCACCCAGGGAATTCAGTTCCTGTTTTTTCTGACAAACTCCACCTAATGGCTCCTGCACCACCTCTAAGCGATGGGAACTCAGAGGTGGAGCTGAGAATAGAGAAGGACCTGCTGGTACAGAGGGGACAAAGGGCCAGAGAGCCCTGAGAGGGGCTGGGTATTCAGTCCGGCCAGTGTCCTGAATGTGACCGTCTGCTGCTTCTGATCTAAATAAGTGGCCCAGACAGAGACGTTGTTTGAAATTTAGGGGAGCAGTGAGCCCAGGGCTTCCAGGGAGCAGAGTTCTCCACACAGCTGAGATTTGCACTGTAACTAAGCTGACAAGTGGCCAGTGAAATTTATGGCTGCACTGCACAAAATAATGCCACCAAGTGCCAGAAGGGAGGAGAGCACAGGCCAGGTGGTACCTGTGGGGGCTTCAAGAGGACCTTGCTGGACTGTGTCTACTAAGCTCCCAGGAAGCCAGTGGCTACTGCCTGGGCCCAGGGAGAGTGAGGCGGCTGGCCTTGGGCCCCAGAGCTCTGGGCATCTGAGCACTGGGCCCTCGGGCAGCAGAGTCCTCATTCTGGATACAGTGGGGCCAGCACCAGCCATCGTGGGTGGAGCTCTCTCCCCCAAGAAGCCCCCTTGTTTCCTGTACAAATTTTATATCCCTCCAACCCAAACCCCACAGTGGCCTGGACACTTTCTCCAAGATCTCTGGGCAAGGAGATGCTGAGTGTCAATGCCGGCTGGCGGGGTGGGAGGTATCCTCCCCGGGGAAATGTATTTGCCACACCACAGGGGACAGACGCACATTTTTCTCTTCCAACGTAAAAGGCTTCTACCGAGAGATAGAGCCAGCCCAGAGAGCACTGGCGGGATGAAAGGGACAGCCACGTGTCCCAAACCCCTCCACTCAGCCTGCCTCTAGCCAGGTCAAGTCAGGATTTGCAACACAAACTTGCAAAGCAATTATTGTTACCAAAGTCGAAACTCACAGATTGGAGACAGCAAAAGAAATCAATGATAATTAAATTCCTCTATAAACACAGCCCGAGCCTCTGGGGGCTCTTAGCACGCAACACTGTCCAGAAGTCGGCTCTCATTACAGAGAAAACACACGGCTCGTTTTCTGGGAGGAGACCAGACCACATAAATCTTTCTGTTGCTAGCCTTTGTTAAGTCGTAAGTTACTATTTTTTGGAGAGTGGACAATGGTGGCCATGTGTCGGGGAGGCCTATGCACGGGGGCTGCCATCTACCTGCCGGACAGATTGGCCCCTGGGCAGAGATGCTCTGTCTCAGGGTGGGGCTTGGGGCCATAGCCTACACAGGTGCCCCTGTGGCTGCCCTCCCCAGGATGGATACACAAGAGGACTCTGTGTTATCATGTGGTCACTTCCTGGTGACCCGAAGCCCTGTGTGGCTGTCAACTGAAAACCATGCTAAACTCTTTATTCCTGGTGGCTTCTGTTAACCAGACACACCCCACGGGTGTTATTAAACTGGTCTTGGCACAGAAACTAGCATCTCCTCATGGCTATAATCGCCTGGGGCTCTCATTTAAAATGCCAACTCCCAGGCCCCTCCCTGGGAATTTCTGGCTGAGAGGGCTGGGTAGGGACCCCAGCAAGTCAAGGCACCACCCTCAGCCTGTTTCTGGCTCCCGAGACAGACAGAATGGACCTGGGCCAGAACAGTAGGCTAAGGTGTTTCCCAGGGCCTCTCTGAGCCTTGGGGATGACAAGCCTCGAGAGGAGGCTCTCATGGTCCTGGGGTGGCAGCCAGCCACTCAGGGAGTAGATGGGGGATCTCAGGAGCACATGCTGGAAAGAATCCAGGGACCCAAGTCCAAGTTTGCCAGGAGCTTCCCGCTTCCTTCTGCCCACTCCCTGGTTGGCTACCTGGGGTTGGGGGCAGCCTAGTCCACCATGATGCACTCAGGATTGGCCTGGATGTGGTGAGGCTGAGATTTCCCACATATGGACCCCTGGGGCTCTGGTTTGGGTCAACCTCTGACTCTGGGCCCCTCTGCCTCATCCTTACAACATCCTGGGAAGAAGGGTCCAGAGACTGACCAGGCCCAAGGGCTCAGCACCAGCCTAGGCCCTGCCCACTGCAGGTGCAATGGCCTTGAACTCCAGGAGAGTGTGTGTATGCCAGCAGGGAGCCAGGGCAAGGCACCCTGGCTCCTCCACCCGCACCACATCACCTACCTGTATGGCTGCTCCCCGGTGTGTGTTCTCAGGTGTCTCGTGAGGTTTGCTGACCTGGGGAAGATCTTCCCACAGTACCTGGAGCAGAGGGAGGGGAAAGTGAGGTCGTTGTTAGAGTGTGTGACTACATATCCCCTCTCAGGTCCGTGGTTCCTACCTGGCACATAGGTGGTCCTAACCAGCACTCAGTTTCCAATCTCCTCTCTAGATCCAGAGGCCCCCATGTTTCATAGAGAAGCTGCAGGGGCCAGAGCAGCAGACCCACCAGCCTCCACCCCCACAGTGGGCAGGGCTGGCTTGGAAGGCTCAGACAGGCCCACACCAGCTGGCGAGGTGGCCAGAGTGTGCCTCTCCAGTGCTGTGGAAATTTGTAAAAACTGTCCTGTCCCCTCCTGGGCTGAGGTTAAATACTGGCCAGCATATCTCTACCCTAATCCTGAATTCAGATGAGCCTGGCCAAGTGGCCTTTTCTTGAGCCCACATGAGCACAGTATGGAGGGAGGGGAGAGGGAAGGGGAAAGGGAAGGGGGAAACGGAGGCCTGTCCCACGTCACTTATTTGGGGAGGACAGCCTCAAGCCACTGAAGGGCCAGTGGCGGCAGCTGTACTCCAATGCAGCCCCAGCCCTGACTTTTCCTGGATGCCTAAGTCCACGCCACCACGTGGCACCAAAGCCCCTGCTAGCCGCCCCGCCAGCACCTGGGGGCCGCACCTGCAGGTGTACCGCTCCTTGCCCTTCCGGAGGATGGGATCTGAGAGTGTGGGGGGCGGAGATCGAAAGTTGAAGGGGTGGTGGGGGAGAGGCTGCAGGGAGCTGCCCGTGTCGGCCTTCAGAGCTGCGAAGCTCTCCAGCTTCTCCGTCATGGTTTCGATGGCTGACATCTGTTGGTGCAAGAGATGTGAGTGGTTACGGACTGGGCTAAGCTGTCCCCCATCATCACCCTCATGGGCACCTGGTAGTCTTTCAGACTGAGTGTGCCAGTGGGTGTGCAGTGGCCACCAGAACCAGGGTGCCCAGTGTCTTCTTGGCACTGGGCTGGATTCTTTCCCTGGCTATGATCTAGCATCTAGCCTGGAAGCTGGAACTGACCTTCAACAGCCAGCCCTGCTGCCTGGTGTGGGTGGGACCTGGGTGCCACAGACCACTGATGCTGACCACCCAACCCCTTATTTTGATTGGGCTGATAATGCCCATCTGGTTTGACACCCAGCCAGCACTCCTAATCGACTAGTTTGGGTTAAATACAGAATTACGTTTAGTTTTTTTGTTCTGTTTTGGTTTTCAGTCTTGAAAAATGAAGATAGTGACCTGATTCTCAGTTTAAAAGACACATTATGACATCACAGGCTTGAGGAACCACTGCCACCACATGGTAGCTTAACATAATTGCAGGAAAAGCACTAAAGACAGACTCAATAGCTTCTTCTTCTTCTTCTTTTTTTTTTTTAAGAGACAGAGTCTTACTTTGTCGCCCTTGGTAGAGTGCTATTGCATCACAGCTCACAGCAACCTCCAATTCTTGGGCTTAGGTGATTCTTTTGCCTCAGCCTCCTGAATATTTGGGATGATAGGTGTCCGCCACAATGCCCGGCTTTTTTTGTTGTTGCAGTTTGGCAAGGGCTGAGTTCTAACCCGCTACCCTCAGTATATGGGGCTCACTGAGCCACAGGCACTGCCCTCAATAGCTTCTTTACTACCAGATCTTATGAAAAAAATATTCAAAATAATATGGAAAGCATATTCAAAATAATAACGCCAAGTGTCCAACAACACAGGACAAGTTGATATGGACAAAGGGAGCTGTTTCTTGCTCCCTGGAAATGGCGAAGTTTTGTTCAAAGGAAATGACAGACTGGTCATTTCCACCCAGTAGGCAGTGCTGATCAGAGTCCCAGCCGTGCCTTGGGTCTTGGTGACAGGAGAGGGGGAGGGGTCTATGGAGCCTCTGGGTGTCAGCAGTGCCTCTCCCAGCTCCCCTCCCCCTGCCGATCAGGAGCAGCCCCTGGGTGGAGGCAGGCTGCCTTGTGAGCACCTGCTGTGGCCAGGTCCTGTAGGAGGATGGGAGTGGATGAAAGGAAGAGTTCTAATTATGCCTAGAGGGTTAGCCAAAGGGACACAGGAGCAAACCCTGAGCCTCATTTCTCATCACCGAACCCCTCTATGGTGTACCTGCACCATCAGGGCCATGGCCGCATATAGCAGGCCCTCCATATGTCACTGCTCATTCAACAAACATTCTCCTGGGAGACCACAGAGAAGGGGTCAGCAAGGAAGAGCATGTGGTACTCAAGGTGCTGTGGTCTCTGGGAGGAACTGGCCAGGGATGAGGAACTCTGCCAGCTGGCATCTCAAGAGTGGGCACGGGTTGGTTAAGAGGGGCCCACCTTACCCAGGGCCCTTCATTCAAATCTTACTGCCATTGGGCAGTGCTCAGTGACAGCTCCTGAGGGCCCCACAGCAGGCCCCAGCCACTCAGCCCCTTGTCTGAGTGGGTCTTGCCCACCAGGCACTTACTCAGAGGGTTTGCTATAAATGCTACATGGAGGTCACATGCTTTAGCAGTGGAGACATTTTGCTATTTGGGGAACAACTGACTGGTTACAATAAAAACACCCAGAAAGAATTTAATGAGTAGAAGAAAATAGTGTGCGTCCACAATGGCTGAGGCCTCCCCTCTGGGCCCTCGTCCAGGCTGTAGTGCTATGGGGTAGGCACATACCCCTCCTTGGGAGGTGTGATGCTCCAGCCTGTCTTTGGTGACAGGTGGAAACTGCCTTGCTCCCTGAGCCACCCCCAGCCCCTCTCCAGCCCCTGTATGCTTGGATTATGGGTCCCCAGGGTGATACCAAGGCCCTGGGCACAGTGGGTCACAGGTGCAGCCTTGGGACACTTGCCTCCATGTGAGCCTCTGCAGGACCCCAGAACTGTCGAGAGGCAGAACCACCTCACTCTGCACCCCTAGGGCTGCACGTCAGGCCCCAGCAGCAGAAGGGTCTGGCAATGGTGCTGCTAGCATGGGCTAAGGTAGTGGCCTCTTGTGCTTTATAGAGGCTGTGAGCTATGAGGTGCATTCTGCCTGACCTCAGGCCCTTTAACTTGATGATGCACTGTTTTCCTCTCTCCTGCCCTGCTCCTATCTCTGAGGCCAGGAGGCAGTGGGGAGCCGTGGGCAGGAGGCATAATGGGCAGCGGACCCCTGCCAGGCCTCCCTTTCTCAGGCCTGGGTGGGCCTCTCTTGCCAGGCTGACTCCCCCCTTGGAGCCCCACAAACACAAACACAGGATGCGCCTGGCCGCCTTGGCTCTTCCCAGCCCCTCCGAGGAAAATCACGGGAAGTTATTAGCCCAGCTCCACAGCCCCAGCAAACAATGGGAGGCGCTAAGTTTAGCTGTGAACTCAGCCCCGGGCAGGTTTCACAAACTGGAGGGGGCTGCCCCTGGCGGGAAAGGCACCAAGAACAATGGCCCCTCTGCAGTTGGTGAGGGCCAGTCCCAAGCACAGGGGACCCTCCAGGTGGGGTGCAGACAGTAGCCTTACTGCCCATCCCCATGTGGCCCCCATGACCCTCCCCCAAGGAGCTGGTAGGAGCACCCCTAGGCTCACCGAGGCTGAGCCTTTCCCCCTTTGGGGGTCTCCGGGCCTGTCTCTTTCCCTGAACCCTGCTCTGCTCCCTGTGGACAGTGTGGCCACCCTCTGGGCCCCCTCCTGCCCACTGCCTGCCTTGGGACCTGCTACGTGTCCCCCAAACACTCAGGCCCCTCCTGTCTTTGGTCTTTTCATTTAAACACAGGCAGGTCTGATGCCCCCCAGAAATGCCAGCCCCACCTGCTGCCCTCACATGCAGAGCTCTTGGTCTCTGTCCAAGTCCTGCCCACCACTTCACTGGAGTCCCAAGCCCTGGGTCAGGGGCCACTTGTTAGTCTGAGGCCACAGATGAGCCTCCCTGAAGGTCACCAGGAAGACACTCAGGGCTGCCCTGCATCCAGCCTACGGTGACAATGGGGCCGCAGGGACAGAAGCCTCCTCCACCCTTCAGGGATGAGGGCCTTGGTGGACAGGTTCTTCCTTGGTGTGGTAGCTGCCCCCTCCCCCCGCACCCTCGGGCAGTGTGGAGGTCCGGGGGAGAGTCCATCCAGCCACCTGCCATTTTACCTGGGGGTGGAAGAGCAATGGGGACGGCCGCAGGTACTTCTCCTTCAGGACTCCAACGGGGTCCGTCACCTTCCGCTTTTCTACCCTGCTGGACGGCAACACAGAGGGTTACGTACCCTGCCAAGCCACCCACCCTGCCAGGAACCCGCTGTGCCCCTGTCGGTCATGAGGCTACACGTGGGGCCTGGCCAGGGCTGCCCTGACAATTCTGTCACTGACTCCTCTGTCAGCCTTGAGGACGTTGGGGGCCTGACCCCTTGACTCACAACACAGACTGTCCTGGCCACTCCTGCCCCTGATCACTCTTGTATTCCCCCCTCTTCAGTGTCCACCCAGTCCCCTTGGACCCCAGCTGCTAATGCCTTATGTGTGTCATGAGTGCTTAATGCTGAAACCTGGACCTTCTCTGATGGTCCTGCGTGTACCAGCCGCCTGCCATCAGCCAGCTGGCTAGCAGTGGGCGCGAGTGGTTACCTGCTGGGCATCCCTGGACTTGCCTGCACAGAATGTGGGCCATGTGGGAGGCCTGATGCATACATTACGACCTCCCTGCCCCTCTCACTCCTACATGGGGCTCTGTCCATTTGTGCTGATAAACATGAGTGACCAGCAGGTATTGTCCTGGGGAAGTGACCAGGGGCTCCCCACATCCACAGGCAGGGTTCCACCTAAATAAACCCTGATGGCTGCTGAAGATTATCTGTCCAGAATCTTCCCCCAATGTCAACAACTGTTGACTTAATTACAAATCTCCCATGGAAAACAGGCTGTAGTGGGGCGCCCACATGTTCCTGCTCTAACCTGAGGGGTCCTCTCCACTGTCCTGGCCAGGGGCTCAGGTCTGTGACGTTGTCTCTGATGTCAGGGGCACTTTGCTAGACCTGCCACCTTCCCGAGACACGCTCCCTCCCCTTTGCCCCGGACAGCAGGTCTCACTTTATCTCTGGGGCCTTGCTGGGCTCCTGTCCCACCTGACTTCTACCTATAACTCTGTGATCTTTGCTTCTCTAGGGCACCAGGACAGAAATGCAGTGGGTGAGATTACTACAGGAGGGGATGGGCCACAGGAGGGGACAGGCCATAGGAGGGGACGAGCCACAGGAAGGGATGAGCCACAGGAGAGGATGAGCCACAGGAAGGGACGGGTCATAGGAGGGGATGAGCCACAGGAGGGATGGACCACAGGACGATGGGCCATAGGAGGGATGGACCACAGGAGGGGATGGGCCACAGGAGGGATGGACCACAGGAGGGTCAGGCCACAGGAGAGACAGAGCACAGGAGGGACAGGCCACAGGAGCGAATGGGCCAGAGGAGGGCACGGACCAGAGGAGGGGATGGGCCACAGGTGGCATGGACCAGAGGAGGGGATGGGCCACAGGAAAAAAGGACAGCCCCGAGGTGCACACGTTGGTGGCCAAACTGGGGCAGGAGCTCCCTACCAGGGACTGAGGTTGCAGATAACCCCACAAGACCCTGACCCTGGTCCAAGAGGGAAAGGACCCAGAGACAGCAAGCGGCAGGAGGGAGGAGCTGCACAGTCCCGAGCAGAGGACCTTCCCAAAGGGTCAGAACAAACAGCAAAACACGGGGCTCTGGAGAGGCCTGCAAGGGGCTACGGGAGCATCTATTACTCTGCAGGGCCTGACGGAGGCCCTGTGCAAAGTTGGACTGTGGAATTCAGCCTTTCAAGGGGATGGTCCAGGGCCCAGGGGACCTAGTGCAGGGAGAAGTGTGATGAGAGCTCTTTGGGGTGATGGTCCAGCTCAGGCAGTGGGTGGCTCAGAACCTCCTGAGGGGAGGGGAGTTGGACACCCCTTCCCCCTGGTGAAGCAAGGTCAGCCTCAGCCACGTGGGCCCAGACTCAGCCACGTGGGCCCTGTCTCAGCCACGTGGGCCCAGACTCAAGTCATGTGGGCCCAGACTCAGCCACGTGGGCCCGGACTCAGACACGTGGATCCAGACTCAGCCACGTGGGCCCAGACTCAGCCACGTGGGCCCAGACTCAGCCACGCGGGCCCGGACTCAGCCACGTGGGCCCGGACTCAGCCACGTGGGGCCAGACTCAGCCACGTGGGTCCAGACTCAGCCACGTGGGCCCAGACTCAGCCACGTGGGCCCGGACTCAGCCACGTGGGTCCAGACTCAGCCACGTGGGCCCAGACTCAGCCACGTGGGCCCAGACTCAGACATGTGGATCCAGACTCAGCCACGTGGGTCCAGACTCAGCCACGTGGGCCCAGACTCAGCCACGTTGGCCCGGACTCAGCCACGTGGGCCCAGACTCAGCCATGTGGGTCCAGACTCAGCCACGTGGGCCCAGACTCAGCCACGTGGGTTTGCTCTCTTTTCTCTTTTCCTGACCTTATGTCTTGTGGTGTCCCCACCAGCCTGGTGCCCTGAGTGACTGGGTCAGCAGACCCCAGCTGACCCCCGGGGGACACACTTTATGCCAAGAAGCTGTGGTGGTATCACTGGGGTGGGTGTGGGGGATGCTCTGGCACCTTGCTGGTGAGTCCTCAGGGGGAGCCTCCTCTGAGCCAGTCTCAGAGGTGGGTCCAGGTCTGGGCAGCCTCTCCAGCAGGGATAGGTGGGGACACACCTGCCTCAGATGGGCTCTTAAAGGAGCTAGGGGACAGGGCCCTTCCCAGCCTGACCGTGGACTCCCCATAGCTTCCAGAAAAAGGCTCCAGACCAGCCAGGAGGAGGGTGGGGAGGAGGGCATAGCAGAGAAGAGGCAGATTTGGGAGAAGGTTCAATAGACCTTCTTGGGTGCTGGCTCCAATTCCAGGGGCCTGACAAGAAGGTTCTTTCTGTGGGTGTCTGATCACCCCCCTCAGATGCTGGGCTCATCCCGCAGCTCTGTCAGCACCCTGACACCTCTCACCTTCATTTCCTGAGGACCTGTGGGCCAGGGTGTGGCCCGTCCCCATGTCCCCCCCATGGCTGGCCCTGCTCACGTGTATGCACCTGTACCTTACTTTGTGGGCCCACATCAGATGCCATGGCCAAGCCCACACACAAGCATAGCCCTCTGCTTAGGGCCAGCTGCCTGGTGTCCCCCTAATGCTGGTGGGGGGGGGGGAGTTGTCTGGGCTCAGAGAGGCCCAGGCAGGCAGCTGGACATCCATGTTCCCATCTGTGCAAAGGAGCCACACACGCCTGGGAGAATCTGTCCCGGTCACATTTGTGAGGTGTCCACTACAGGCACAGCCAAGCCACATGTCCCTCCCAGGGGACCTTCCACACAAGAACAAAGGTGCCTCTCTAAGGCCTGAAAAAGCAGAGGGGCAGCCTCAAGGGCACTTGAGATAGACACCTTGGTGCTGAGCCCGCCCAGCTCCCATGGTGGCCGTGGCCCCTGGGGGTTAGCAGGTGAGGGCGGGGCATGTTAATACCTGTAGATGGGGTCCATGAAGAAGGGCGAGGGCTTGGCGTAGTGCAGCGAGGGCTGCTGGGGCACGTGCGCCGGGCACACCTTGGGCAGCCCCTCGCCAGGCCCCAGCTTCCGCTCCCCATAGATGTGGTTCTTCCGGGGCTCCCGCCCGCCCCCATTCTGGCTGGCACGCACCCGGCTGCCGATGCTCAGGTCCAGTGGCTGCTCCTCGCAGGGCATAGGGGCCGGGGGACCCTTGGGCGCAGGTAGGACAGGTTTTGCCTCCTTTGGTTTGGTGGTGAGATCGAAGGGGCACTCGGTGCTGGGGCCGCCTACTTTGAGGGCATCACGGGGCGACTGTGGCTCAGCCTTGACCAGCAGGTTGTGGGCGAGGGCTCGGTCCGTGAAGGGGTAGAGGGCATGGGGGAAGTTGGGCAGCAGCTGGAAGGGGAACATGGAGTGGTAGGGCAGTGGGCCCAGCTTCTTCTCCTGCATACCCATGAAGCCCGGCCCAAAGTACTTCTCGGCAATGGATGCGATGGCCTTGATGGAGTCTCCGGCGGCACCCGAGGTCAGCAGCTGCTCGTCCGGCGGCAGGAAGAAGGAGTGCTGGGAGTAGAAGACGGGCACCTCAGCCACACTGTTCGGGGCACCTGGGGGTGCCGAGCCACCCCCAAACTCGGGCTTGCCCTCAGCTGGCTTGCTCTCGCCCTTGGCCTTGTCGGGGTTGCTGTCCACGTCACTGTCCAGGTCCGAGCCTGTCCCTGTGGTCGTGTCTAGGTCGGTCCCTGTCGTGGTGTTGATGTCCTCAAAGTCGCTGCCATCTGACACATCGCTGCCCCGTGTCTTGAGCTTCCCTGGACATGGGTCCTCTAGGCGGCTGTCGAACTCCTCTCCTGGCCCGGTGGCCACAGTGGCACCCTGGCTGCTGTTGCTGACCGCAGAGACGAGGGGCAGCGCTGGGTTACCCAGGGGGCTGGAGAGCTTGGTGTCCTGGGTGTGGTTCAGGGGGCTCTTGAGCAGCGGCGTGGGAGGTAGCAGAGGTGGCCGAGGGTACAAGGATGGAGGGAAGATGCCTGGGAAGCCGGGTGCAAGTGCAGGGAAGGCAGGCGGCGCTGTGGAGAAGGGCAGGCTGCCCGGGTGCGGCCGGGAGGGGAAGTAGTCTCCAAAGCCCAGGCCAGAGTGGTTGAGGCTGGGGGAGGGCTTGGCCTTGTCCAGCACAGAGCCAGGGGTCAAGGGCAGGCCCGGCGTGAAGATGCTGCCTGGCGTGTACTGGCTCTTGCCCTCGCAGAAGCGCCGGTGCTTGTTGAGCGAGGAGGTGGTACTGAACATCTGCCCGCAGTCCTTGCACTTGATCTGCGTGCGGCAGTCGGCGTGCATCCGCTTGTGCCGGCACAGGTTGGAGAACTGCGTGTAGGACTTGTGGCAGACCTCGCCTGGAACGTCAGCGGGAGGCAGACAAACGCATATGAAATTACAGGGACACGCTGCACTGCTGCAGAGGGGGTTGGGTGTAGGTGTGCTGCGTGTAGTGCACACGTGTGTGCATGTGTGTCCCTGTGCACAGGGTATGTGTGTCCTGTGTGTGCAGCTGTAAACATACACACATGTGCACCTATGTGCATGCATAAACACGTGTGTGTGTAGCAGCCCCACTCTGGGGGCATCCAGTGACCAGCCTGGACTTGGACAAGACCAGCCGGGACTCTTCCCAGGGCCTGCAGTCAAGGAGGTGGAAGGGCCTTTGGCAGAGCTTTTTTTCCTCGGGCTCCTCAGTGGGGCCCAGCTGGAGGGCAGAGCAGGGACAGAGAAGCGGAGGGTGGCACGTGGGCAGCAAGAGCAGAGGGACAGGTCCCTGCACTTGGTGGTGCAAGGGAGAGCTGTGGGGCCAGGGCAGGGGACGACTCACATATGAAGGGCTTGACCGTGCTGTGGATATGCTTGTGCTGCTTGAGGCCGGAGGACGTGGCGAAGGTCTTCCCACAGTCTGGGCAGGCATGGGCCCGGGCTCCCACGTGCTGGGAACGGATGTGCCGCTGTAGGTTGCTGGGGTCCGTGAACACCTGGCAGGGAGGGCACACGCAGCTGGCATGAGCCCTGCCTGGACACCCCAGTCAGCCTGCTGTGGGCAATGGACTGGTGGGCCCTGCCTATCTCCCTGGACACTGCCCTCTGTGCTGGCTGGAGAGGATGGGCCTGTCTGTGGTGGCAATGACCTATCAATCTCCTCAGGTGACACGGAGGCTCCCCAATCCCCGGTCTCCTCAACAAGTCCTCAGAAAACTGCCATGAGAGTGTGAACCTCAGGGATGCAGAGAGCATCTTTAGGCTGACAGGCCTCACACTGTAGTCTCCCCCTTCCCTGGAGAGGACTTGGGCTCTGGCCTTGGCCCCAATCCCTCTGAGCCGTGTGACAATTTTCTCTGTTTTTTGGGGTTTTTTTTTTTGAGACACAGTCTCAGTATGTCACCCTCGGTAGAGTGCCATGGCGTCACAGCTCACAGCAACCTCAAACTCTTGGGCTTAAGCAAATCTCTTGCCTCAGCCTCCCAAGTAGCTGAGACCGCAGGCGCCCACCACAACACCTGGCTATTTTTTGTTGCTGTTGTCACTGTTGTTTAGCTGGCCCGGGCCAGATTTGACCCCACCAGCCTCGTTGTATGTGGCCGGCACCGTAACCAGTGTGCTGTGGGCGCTGAGACTGACAATTTTCTTTGGGACTTGCTTTCCTTCACAAGTTACCTCAGGACATGTACCCTGTTCTGCTGTACTTTATCTGATTCTCATAGCAGGGGTGTGGGGAGGACAGGGCCCCACATCTGTCTGTGGCCTCCCAGGGTAGGTGTGGGGAGGACGGGTCTGCACCTGTCTGTGGCCTCTTGCTGGGGGAGGGCCTAGGTGGAGCGGCGGGTGTGCCCCTGCATGTTACCTTGACACAGTTTTCACACTCAAAGCGCTTGCCGCTGTCGTGGGACATCTGGTGGCGGATGAGGTTGGACTTCCAGTTGAAGGCCTTGGGACACTGGTCACATTTATATTCACGCTCCTCCGTGTGGATGATCATGTGCTGCTCCAAGCTGTGCACACAGGGGATGGTCACCTGGGGGCCGACCTGCCCCGTGCTGCTGGTTCTCAGTAGCCCCTGGGAGCCCCCGCCACATGGCAGGAGGGTCAGGGTGTGTGCTGCACCTCTTCTGGCTCCCTCCTCCCTGACTGGCCAGTGAGTACAAGGGGCAGAGATGGCCTTCCCGTGTCACATGAAGAAGCCTTTCCTTCCTGCTAAAATGACCTAACTCTGGGGCATCTACCAGGACAAGGCTGGATCCGGCAGCCCCCAGCCTCCTGCCCCTGCCTGTCCCTCAGCTTGCTGCCAACCTGAGGCTAACCTTGGGCCCAGGGAAAATGGGGTGCAGGACTTCAATGCTTTCACAAACCCCAGAATGGAGGTGAGCCCTGGGAAGCCAGGCACAGGAAAAGGCAGGCAGGCAGCCGGGGTTTACCAGGGGGTCCCCAAATGAGATGCTGGAAAGTGTGGGGCACAGCTGCTCAGGGCTGCTCCACTCGGATGAGCAAGCAGCTTCTAACCCCCTCCTCTCGGGGGACACCCCGCTTCTCCTCCCGTCCTAGGGATGACCGTTAATCTCCATGAGCAAAGCAGTAATACATCACGGCCCGTTAATTATGGGCCCAGCCATCCATTTAGATCAGAAACGCCTGGTTCTCAAGCATCAGGAGATTGTATCTTTTTCCCTGTTGTTAATTGTGATTTATGTGTTTATGTAGAGAAAACATGGACCCTCTTGAGCGGTGCTTACCGCGAAGGGCCTCTGTCGGGATTTGCCCCAACACTTATTTTCTCAGTCATCTGTGCAGGGTGGAGGGTTTGCTGTCCCCGGGGGGCCGAGAAGGGACGGCATAAGCCCTCAGCAGTCACACAGCCCGTTAGGGGCCTGATGGGGTTTTGCAAAGCTGTCCTGGAAGAATTCTCAATGGTGGGAGGAGGAATCTATGCTGGAAAAGTTTCCATGGCTTGGGAGCCCTGGCTCTATCCACTAGAGCCCAGGAGCCCATCTTTCCCAGGGAGCCCCACAGTTTCCCAAGTCCTCCAAAGCCCAGGCCCACATTCCTGCCTGGCCTTGGGGAGGGGATGGTCCATGTGGGCTGCTCCTGTGTATGACGTCCCTTCTAGGTGACCCCCTCCTGTCCCTGCCCACTATCTGAGAAGGGCTGTGTGTCCAGAAAGTGGGGCGTCCAGAAACCCCCCGGGGCTAGGCACTTCCAACCCCATCCTGGTCGGGGACCCTATTCCAGAAGCAGCCCTGGGCTGGCGGCTGCACATGCAGGGATTGGCCTGTGCTTTCACTGCTTCCTGCTTATCTCTGCAATGTAGTCCTGACTCTGCAGGACCAGGGGGCTAGCAGCATTTCAGCCAGGGGACCCTGCTGGGTGGGCCCCAGGTGCATCGCCACCTGTCTCTGGAGCCCTGCCCGTCATGAGGCTGGGGACCCGGCGGGGCGGGTGGCACCTGTACTTGTTGGGGAACATCCGTTCGCAGTCTTTGCACTCGTGGGACAGGCCACCGGCCCCACTGCTAAGGGACCCGGACTTCAGCTCCTCTGCCAGCCCTTCGTAGAGCGTGGTGCCCACCGAGCCGCACGTATACTTCTTGTGGCGTCGCAGGTCCAGCTTGGATTGGAAGAGCTCGTCACACTCGTCACAGCGGAACGTAGGCTCCTCTGCAAGAGAGAGGATGAGGAGGCGGTGGGCAAGCCGGAGGCGCAGGGCAGGCCCTTGTGTTGGCTGCTCCAGCTCTGCTCCCTTCCAGCCTCACACTGAGCAGCCCAGGGACCCTGATTTGTGCCTCTTGGGGACACTGAGCTAGCACACCAGGCCCTGCCTTTGTTTCAGCCAGCCATGGTGGGCCAGAGGCGGGCCCCACACTTCGGAGTGTAGAAGGAAGCCAGGCTAAGTGCTTTGTTTATGAATTAGGAGAAGAAAGACGGCAGAGCTCCAATGCGCACAATAAATTATTGTCATCAAGGTCAAACAAATTAAAAGAGGGCAGCTATTATGAAGTTTACGAGGCAGCATCCTGACCACGGTGCCAAGCCACAGTCAGCCTGGAGCTGCCGTCTGGGGTGGGGGTGGGGGGGGGCTCTGCCGTCACTGACAGCAGCTTCCCAGCTAGGGCGGGCACCCCAGACCATCTGTCCCACCCCAGTCTGGAAAGTCAGCAGCTTAGTCATCTGGACTAAGCTCTTGTCCAAATGAGATGAACATGTATTGTGTGCTCGTGGGCACGTGTGGGCATGAGTGGGCACCTGTGGGCACGTGCACCACTGCGTAAATGTGTGTGTCATTTTCCACATGTGTGTGCAGCTGTGGTGCACATGCAAACGTATGTGCATGAGTGTGAATGTTCCGGCATATGCACGTTCATCTGTGTATCTCACAACTGCATTCATGAGTGTGCAATGCACTTGTGTGGGTATGTATGAACACATGCACCCATGTGTAAATATCTGTGTGCATCCGCTTATTTTCATACTTGACAGAAGCGTGGTCTGTATGTGCAAGTGATTGGCTATATGCACATTTGTGTGTTCACATTTGTGTGTGTTTTACACAGTGACTGTGGGTATGCCTCTGTGTGCAAGCAGGTGCATGTTTATGGATGCATGTGCACATCCGTGCTTGTGAGAGCATGTGTGTGAATGCACACGCTGTGTGCGTGTGGTTAAATGTGTCACTGGGTATGCAGTTGTGCATGTGTGAAAATGTATGAATGTTTGTGTGCTCATGGGCACATGTGGGTGTCCATATGCTATGGGATTGTGTCTGTGAATGCTTGTGTGTGTTCCCATGTCTTTGGGCACAGTGGGAGTGTGTCCGGGTGTGCACACGTACTGGGACTGGCCCGGTGCCCAGCATGGAGCCGAGCCTTGATTGGCTCAGCCTGAATATTGGCTGCAAAGGGCTGAACCCAAGGGGTGTAGAGGCTAGGAGGTAGGGGGCAGGGGGCAGATGGAAAGGGCGTTCCACCTGCCGCCCTCTCCACATATCAGAGAGACCATCATAGCCGTGGGACATTTCAGAGTCAGGGCAGTGCAGGGGCAGCTGCCTTGAGCCTAAGAGCTCTTCTCTGCACTGGCCTGAGTCACATGCCTAATGATGGGTGCTCAGAGGCCCCCAGTCTGAGTCACAGATGCCCAAGGTGGAGGCCCCCATGGGACCTTGGCTCTGAGACACTGAGGCCAGGCACACGGGATGACACCACTTGGATACCCACACAGGCTTGTGAGATGTGACTTTCGGCCCTGTCTTTGGACAGCAGTACATATCTGGAAGGGTGCCAGGTGCAGAGGAGGCCTAAGTCCTGTGTTTGGGGCCAATGAGGCAGGCATTATTGCTGGTGAAGGTGCCCCCATATTACCTCTAATTACCAGCTTGAGCTTGGGTGCCCTTGTCCTGCTCCCCAAACTGAGCCTCAAGAAAGCACGGAAGACAAGATCCTGAAGGGACAAAAGCTGCAGGATCCCCAGAACCTCTGGACTCTACACCTTGGCTCTGGGCTCCAACAACCCCTATCCCAGACATTTCCAGGGAAGGCCGCTAGGAGGAGCTTCCTGGACGCCCACAGAGAGAACCAAAGTCTTCTGGGGCTGGACTCACCCTGGTGTGGCAGGGAGGAATCTTGGACTTGATACACGGCACTGGGAGGAGGCAGGCAACAAACAGACATCCTACACATCCACCAAACACTGCTCTTGAAATACAAACTGAGCTGCAAACGCTTTTCAAGACAGGAGTCTACTGTGACAATGTGGGCACAGTGACGCTAACACCTGCTATTGGGAGTGCCCCTGTGGCAGGCCCTGTCCCGAGAGCTCAGTGGGATCTGTATGTGTAAGCCTCGTGTCAACCCAGGGGCACCCAGGGAGGCACTACGGTGTATGTGTGCAGCCTGAGAATGGGTAAACCGAGGCTGAAAGAAACGGAAGAGTTTGCACAAGAAGCGGAACAGTGAGACTGGAGTCCTCACCACGTAGGGCAGGCAGGGCTCAGTCTCACGGTGAGGTTAGCCAGGCAGCCCTGCTGCATCCTGCAGGCCTCCTTGTCTTTAGAAATTCAGATTCTCCCCAGGGAGCACATCCCATGTGGCAGTGCTGAGAACACGTCTCAGGACTGAGCCTGCCCACTGCAGACCCCTTAGGCCACTTGTGGGTTTATGCCAACTTCCTGGGCTGGATGGAGGCTGAGACCAGGCTTCCCACCAGCCCTGTGGTTAAGTCAGAGATCTCAGTTCTCATTTCACTCTTTCTGGACCCAGCAAAGAACATTCATGGAAGCTGAAATTTGCAAACAAAGGCAAGCAGGAGTGCCAGCCCACCAACTCATTTTCCCAGTGCTCATTTAGAATTTAGATTTAAAATGAAAATTGTTGGATTTCAAACGTGAAATCCATCTAGCTCTCACTCCAGGCATTCAAGAAGCTGGTAGAACCGACTGTGGTGACAAATGTGGCCTCCGCCTTTGCCCCCATCGCTCCACAGACAAGCTTGCCTCCATCAAAGGACAGGACAGGTCTGAGCCTCACTGACCGTGTAGGGCAGTGTGTACACACCTCCCAGGTGTCTCCTGGCAGGTGAGGCTGGCCCTGAACATACCCCTGGGCCCACAGGTGGAGCTGGGGGCAAGGCAGGCACAGCCCAAGGTGTTTTCATTTCCCAGCACAGGAAATTTCTGATTTAAAGAAATACTAAGAAAGTGTGTTCTATTCCAACATCATATTACACCCCAGCTTATTATCTCTCTGCCTTACATGCTCTGTACAGAACACATTGAGTCCTCTTGACCTTCTTGGGAGAGGGGGAAAGCAAATTATTATGAACCTTCCTATAAAGAAAAGCATATTTGAATGGAAATGATTTTCTTTCATTTTCTCCCAAGAGCGAGAAGTTCTCACGAAAGAGAACTCTCCTTCCCCCCCTCCATTCTGAGTATAAAAACAAAATAACAAGTCCCTAGACCGAATGGATCTGCAAGTGGCTTCCCTCTGGTCTGGATCATGTGGCGGGTGGGGGGAGTCCGCGCTGTGTTTCTTTACAAAGCTGCAGCTCTGAAGAAGGGTTTCCGGCCCCAGGACTGCAGGGGCAGAGGCTCTGTGCCGCCGCCAGCGCCCCAGTGGGCGGGTGAACCCATCTCTCTGGGGCTTCCTCAATGCCCAATGGCGGTCCCCAGCAAAGCACAAAAATAAATGCTTGGAAGTGAATGCGTGTGTATCCGAATCTGGTTGGGGGTGTGGCCTGGAACTCCCTCCACTACCTTCTCCCTACTACCAAGTCGAGCCACGCTGTGGCAGTCTGACATCCTGTTTGTCACATCTGCGCCTGGCTTGTCTGTCTCAAGTTCTATCAGCAACTCTCACGGCAGAACAGGAATGCAACAGAAAAATAAATCCGTGCCTAATGGCCTCGAGAGCGGAGGGGTTCACAATTATGTGGCATCTACATGCTAATCGACCAGACCGGAGGCTCAAAAGAGCCCCAGAGCCTGCTCCAAATTCCTGCAGTGATAAGGGGCCGCTCCACTTAGCTAGGGTCTGGATAAAAGATTTTTATGATAATTATCTTAGTGAGGAACATTTTTGCATTTTCTTTCTGTGCGATTCAAAGTTTAACTGGGGGGGGGGGCGGGGGCTGCCATAGAGGCATGATCTTGACAGGAAAGAGCAGGAAAAGTCAAATATTTGATGTTGGACTATTATGTGTAGAAAGCAATTAGCCCACAAACGTCTGATAAATTATTAGGAAAATGCAGACTTAGGTTATTTAATATCAGGGGTTGGAGGGGGGTGGAGAGCAGGAATGGAGGTTTTTTTTAAAAAACCCTTTTGGAAGAAAGAAATTTCATTATAGGAATGAAATTCCATGGTCAAAGTACTATGGCAAGGCACTCTCCTGTGCCGCCCAAGACTCACAGGTCTTTTCAACAATTATTTTAAGGAAAATGAGTCCTTGCCTCCCTGCTACCCAGAGCTCAGCGATTTATTTTTCTTTTCTCAATGGCCTAATTAAAACCAAACTTTAGAGGGGAGTACAGATAGAACTCGGCTCATAAAACAGTCTTTCTGTGCCGGTTTCCTTCTGGACAACCCAGGGTGCCTATGCTTGGCTGCCAAAAGGGTAAATTAAGGCAGCGTTCTCTGCAGCTGGTCTCAGAGCCTGCCTGCTTCCAGGCCAAGGCAATGCTACTTCTTCACTGTGAAACCAGAGAGTATCCCTTGGGTAATGTGTGGTGTGTGATATCGGAGGCAAGGCACCGGTGTGTTTGGAGAGGACAGAGAGACAGCCAGGATAGCTCCCCGCCCTGCCATCTCCAGCGTGAGTAGGAACCACTGGCTATGGCATGGCCTGAAGGGGAGGATGCTATTCTGTTCACATGGGGTCTCATCCAGAGCCCTGGAGCCATCTGCACGGCCCACAGCGCCTGCTTCTAGTCAACTCATCCAGGCCTCACAGGGCATGACTCTGTTGGCCTAACAGTGTGCAGCCAGGAAAATAAGCCTGTATCTCAGAAAACCTCGTCTGTGGGAGACTAGAATGTTCTCCACACCTTTGCAGCTGTACTTGAGTGTGGATGAACCAGAAAGTAACTTCTGCTTACCACACCCCTAGCTGACAGATGCTGGGAGAGAAGCCAAGGGGATAGGTTGCTTCTGTGCGCTCTCTCCTGACTATCCCCACCACCAGCACCATGATCTCTCTCGCCTCTGGGTCTCCAGGGGCACAGTCCACCTTCCTCTTCAATCTGACCAAAAATGCTTCCAAGCTACAAAACTTGTTTGATGTCTTTTGTCTGTGGGTTTGTCTAACAATGAGATAGTTTGAAAAAATCACCTGGGATGCTCCCACTGCAAAGATGCAGGTCGACCTGCAGCCCTTCTTAATTCAGGGTGTACCTGCTACACCCCATCCAGGAGGGAGGAGGCTGTGGGTTGGGAAGGGGTCCATCAGGCGGGGATGGCCTGGCCCTTATCCTGTGGCATAAAGTGATGAGGCCACTGTGTCCTCCCACGTGTCTACCCCTCCTCCAGGAGGGGCTCCAAGGGCTGCAGCCTGGGAGGGGTCTTACCGTCCAGACTGGGCGGCGCTGGGCCCAGGGGGTAGACGCCCTCCTTCAAGTGCACCAGTAGCTCCTCACCCGGCTCGATGTCCTTAATGACTTTGTAGTAAATCTGGGGGGAGACCAGAGAGAAAGGTGAGTCTGCTGTGTGTTGGTGTCCGGAAACTTCTCTGTGCACACTTGGCCCGCAGGAGGGGCGGCTGGCCTGCCCTGACACTGACCCGTCTTCTCAGTGCCACGAAGAGGGTCCCCCCTGGAACTTTTGCAAAATGTGCTCAAAAGGAGTTGAGTCTCTTTTAAATTTATTGTATCCAGTTTGGGGATTTGATAAAGGGGATACAAAATTAAAGAGGTGAACCATTAAAGTTCCCAATTAGGGAGTGTCCCAAGGCAATTTCAGCAAGGGGTCTCCCCACCCCTTTTATCAGAGGTGCACTGGGTAGGGTCTCAAGTTTCTTAAAGTTTGTATGTGAGACCCTCCTTGCTGCTGCGGGTGGGGGAGCTTGGGATGTAGAGTAAACATGGTTGTTTCTGAAAGTGGCCAGAGACACAGGGCCGTAATTCCCTGGGGGAACTCAGAAGTGGTGAGCAGGGAAGTCTGGGGCCAGCAACTGCCCTACCCTGACCCCTCAAGCAAGGGCCTGAGATGGGAGCTACCCCCGAGAATGGGATAGACTCAGGGTACGTTCTTGGAGTATGCCCCAGGGCTGAAGGGAACTAAATTTGGAGTACCTAGCTCAGCGCTGTGTCAGCTGTGGATTGCCAACACGTCTCCTGAAAACAGAAAGTGACCTGGGGGTGTCGGCATGGTGGTCAAGATGAAGAGAACTGTCTGTTCAGGAAGGGGAAGCCAGGCCACCTGGACTGCTCAGAAAGGGGAGCCCCAGAATGGGCACCTTGAGTCTGGTGACCCTGGGCAGTGGGTACATTTCCCGCAGGGCAATCCCCTGCTTACCCCGACACAACAAAGTTTGAGACTATATTCTTCTCAGGGTGACCACAGAGCTTCTAGAAACCCACAGGTCTGGCTAGAGGTCCAAGAGGAGCTTATCTGGAGCTCAGGTTCTTCAGGAAAGAGGGCTGGTGCAGACTCAGAAGGGTTCCAGGGACTGTGGGGAGATGACCATCCCTGCTGTGGGCAACACTCCCATCCCCGCTGTGCAGCCTGAGCCAGGCTAGGCTCCCCAGCAGCTAGCCCTGGCTGGGGTTTGGACATGCGCACACACTGGGGAGATGGGGCTCAGCGTGCTGCCCCCCTCATCCCCCGCCTGTGGGCTCCATTAGAATCTGCCAGTTCCCACTAACTCCAAGATGACACCAAGGAGCTCCCACAAGGGCACCAGGAAGCTGCACCGTGCCCCCAACACCCACGGCCTACTATTTCAAGGACACCTGGACAGTGGCTGCCCAGGGTGCAGAAACACACACACACACACACACACACACGTGCAGTGTGTACCCTGCAGCCTGTCAGCTCCCGTGTGATGTAGTCAATGGTGGTTTTATGCAGCAATTTTTCTCAGGTAAGTTGCTAAATTAATGAGATTTAAAATGGAGGGTAGAAACAGGACCGCGCTAACGTCTCTGACTCAAGCAGCTGTTATCAGACCCTGGTGTGTATCATCTTATCCAAAAAGTCACACAGTGGCTGAATAATTGTTTCTTAAAAAAAAAAAAAAATCAGATGTGAGCCACTGGATTTTACAACCAGACCTGAGTGCCAGATGGGGAGAAGCACTCACACTGGACACAGGGCAGGAGGCCCTCTGAGTTACCAATGAATAGCAATGACCTCCCTGTCCTGGGGCAGCAAGCAGGCGAGTGAATACCTGCAGCCTGAGCATGCTTACTGTGTGCCCAGCCTGGGGCAGGAGGCAGGGCCTGGCCTGCCCTCCAGGGTGGGGGAGAGGGGGAGAGGAGGGTCATCTGTGCTGCTCTTTGAAGGTCCCCATGAGAGGGCACCCCAACTGCAGGGCCTCAGACGTCCTGCTCTGACCTCAACCTGGCTGGCCGTGCATCCTGTACCCTGCTGCCCAGCTCACTCTGGGGCAGGGCGGCAGGAGGCAGGGAGGGGCAGCTCAGCCACCTCCAGGCTCCCCTGTCCCCTGCTCCCTTCCCCCACCTCTTCTAGGGCAGCTGGACCTCCTGGGTCCCCCACCCACTGAGGCTCCCAGTCTTCAGGAGTCCTCCTTTGCGGGCCATCCACACCCCCAGGACCCCACAGTCTCACCCCACCATCTGTTCCTTCCTCCTTCAACCCTCTTCGAGAGCGGGGACCCCTCACCCCAGTGGCTTCAATGAGGGCCACTGCCCCGGAAAACCTCCCCACCACGTGTACGGATCCGGAGCACAGGGTGGCAGGTCCAGCGGCCACCTCTCCCCAGCCAGGGACCTCCCTCCCCCAGGACAGGGCAGTGCCTGCCAGTAGCTGCTGGGACTTTGAGCTGCAGGGGGAATTAATTGCTATTAGTGCTAATCGCCTAGCTGGGGGTGGGGCAGGAGGGTTGGCTCCGACCTGCCTCCACCTGGTTGGGGACCCAGGTGAACAGGGATCGCCGCCCCCACCCCCCACCCCCAAGGCCGACGGTGCGGAGGTGCACACAGGGCTGCTCGGCGCGTTTACAACCTGTCCCAAGTGGCGCAAAAGGTCTTATCAGACAGCCGTGGTTGCCGGTCCGCGGGGTCGGGCGACTTCCTGGGACAAAGGCCGGCTGGGTGGAAGCCAGGCCAGCGGGGCCTCCGGGGAGGGTCGCAGGTTGCGGGTTACCGCCCCGCGGCCCCTCCGCACAGGGCTCCCGCGCGCCCTCGCTGCGGCCCCTGGACATTCCCGCAACCCGCGCTGCTGCGGGCGCCGCGTGGAGGTGGCCCGGGCAGACCAGGCGGCACCTTCACAAGGGCGGCGGGCTGCTCTGTCCGGAGGAAGGCGACCCTGCAGTCCCCACACCCTCTGGTCCCCCATCCCTATGGTGCCTTAGGGGAGGGTGAGCGCAGGAGAGAAAAAGAGCCACGTCGTTAAGTAACGCCCGAAGGCTCTTTCCCTGAACAGCGGGCTTCTGCAGGCGCGTTTCGGCCCCAGTTCCCGGCTGTGTTGCACGGCCAAGGCCGGGATTTCCTCTCCGGTTGAAGGATCTGAGGGTGGGGAACCCTCTTAACAACAGCCGAGTTTACTAGCGCCAATACATGTCCGCTCCGAAGGGCTTTAAAAAGTAACGATGCCATACAGACTGGGTGTGAAGTTGAGTCCCGGCCTCAACACTAGAGGTTCCCTTTGTGACAACAACGACTTTATTGAGCGTGGGGAGCACCACCACCAACAGGTCCTGCATGGGAGCTGGTGACCCTGCCTGTTTTCTTGTGCTCTTATCGCATTCCAGACACAAAGAGGCGGCTCCTTGTAGGTAAACACAACTCTGGGAGGAATAAATGGCCACGCTCTCAACAAAAGGCACAGAAATTGCAGAGAAAACTTGGAGTCAGCACAGGCCCTGTTCATTTAGACCAAGCCTTTCATGAAAATTAATATCATTTCCCCTGCAATGTTCTCTAAGACAAAGAAATATTTCCCGTTTACAATGGCTGTCAGTTTTTGGATACTTTCTCTTTACCATTTCTTAAGTATTTTTTTAAATATCAAATTAATTACTTTTGAATAGGAAGACTTAAATCCCATAATTCTCATTCTCACTTAATCTTAAAATTTTTTAATTTAAATAGATTTAAAAAAAAATCCACCCAAATTACACCAGGGAGAAATTACTAAAGTGCAGACTGGAAGTCAGGGGATTGAATGCAAGCCGGGGGGCACTGCTCTCCTCCCCCAAATAAATAATTATTTTTCAATTCACTGAACTTCCAGGCTACTTTTTCTTTCCTTTTCTTTGACTAGTATAAAAAACTTTTTTTTTTTTTTTAATAAGAAACCTTTAAAGGAACTTTGAATAAAAGAGATGAAATCTCCTTTTATCATAAAAAAAAAATTCACCCTCTCACCATCCTGGACTTGAGAATTCAATTTGTGAAGCCTCTGGCGTGCACAGGCTTTCCTCACAAAAGACTTGCGGGCAGTGTGTGGAATTTGGATTCCTTTAAAATTTTTTCTGAAAAGCAAATTCACCCAGGGATCCCGTCTGCCCTTCACCTGTCCTTCTGGGAGAGGATGTCGGGCTGAAGGATCCCTGGGCTTTTTTGTTTGTTTGTTTGTTTCTCCAGGACCTCCAAAGAAGCAGCTGCGTTTCACTGCTGCCTTGTGGCCTCAAGGACTTTGGAAGTATCACCGAACTGCTTAATTTCTTGCTGTCCCAGTCATGTCCCTCTGGGAAAGGGCTGTGGACGCTGTGCCTGCCTGGCTGCTGGTCTGTTTGGGGCGCCTGCGTTCTCGGCTCACTGAGCAGGGTGAGGACATAGCGATTCTGGGCTCGGCACCCCAGGTGGGCTCCAGAAACATGCAGACAATCCCTTCCTCTCCCGGAGAGAGGGAAAGGCACCCCGGAGTCCCGGGGTTTTACATCGCTGATGCAATTGTTTTTGTGCCTAAATATTTATTATTTTGTTGCTGTCTACTGTCACCCTTTCAGCAGCAAAAACGTTGAAAAAAAAAAAAAAGTCTACATATTTGCCTCTTTCTTACCTGTACAGTTTGGATCTGGATTATAAAAATATAAATTGTCAGTCCCCAGTTACATTATCTTCCTTGTTCTTAAAGGGCTTCTTCTAATGGAGCATTGAATTTGATTGGGAAGGGAAAGAAGGCCGAAGCACAGAAACGATTAGGGCAGGTGTTGTGATGATGCAGTTGAATTTAAACTAAAGGAGGATCAGCGGACGGTTTTCTGAATCAGAACAAATGGGATATATTTTGGGAGTCTTTTGTAAACAGAGTAAGAATCGCTTAAATGGATCCCTTGCCTCACCCTTCCTGTTGTCAAAGGGAAAATTATATCTAATTGTCCAAAGCTACCATTTGAAATGACCAAATAAAAAAATTTATGATTTTTAGTTTTTAAAAAATCATGGGAGATAAGAGCAAAGGGAATAAGGAAATGTCGGGTGGAGGGCAGACCAGGATGGTGGATGATAGATGCCTGTGTTTAGAGTCCACACACCCTGGCAGGTCACACCCCCTGGCTCAGAGATGTGGGACTCAGGCGGGAGCTGAGGAAAAGAAAGCAAAAGAGGGACGCCCTCGGCCAGCAGGTTGTGCTTGGGCCCTGGAAGCACCAGGTTTTCATTAAAAGCAAGCGCTGTCTCACCCCAGTGCGGCTGGCAGCTATCAGTCGCTAATCTTCTTATAAAATGCCCTCCTCCTCCGAGGGGCTCCCTGGCTGCACTCAGGGCAGCTCAGCTCCCCATGCTCTCTGCCCCGGGAGTGTGCTGGGGTCCTGGGGCTTCCCTGACGCCCTCCAGCCCTCGCCCGCTTCACAGTCAGGACACTCGGGGCTGCTTTTCTGGACTAGGAGAGCTGCCCGTGGCCTAAGAGCATTCTTGAAGGGCGCTGGGGCGGGGGCTGAAGCCCCTGAGTCGTGCTCCCCGTAGCCTGTGACCTCAGCCCCACCTCCCACCGTCCTCAGCCCCGACAGCCAGTTGACATTCCGCCACCAACATTCTTGCCCTATTGAGGCAACGTGAGAAAAAGAAAAAAGAAGCCAGGGCTGTGAATAGGCCTCTCCCGCCTCCCGCTTCCCGTGGGCACTTCTCTCCCAAGTCCTTGTTTTCTTTCTCAACATTCAAACAAATTCAGGAGCAGGCCCTGCCTCTGCCTCCCGAAACATTTCAGACCAACTCGTTCGCTCGCAATTGCAGGACAAAGAACCACCCAGGGGTGACATGAATGTCCTGGGTTTTCCCAAAAAGAACGGAGGAGTTGCAGGGTGTGTGGAGGATGAGGAGGGGCCGCGCAGCCCCCACCCCTGTGCATCCAGACACCTATGGGTGCTGCCTTCCCTTCTGGCTGAGCACAGGTAAGAAAGTCCGTGAAAACACCCCAGTGACGACTTGGACACACTTGGCTGTCAACTGAGGCTCTAGGGCTGCAATGGGAACGCCTAGCATCCCAGGAGAAAACTGTGGAGGTTCAATTCCTGTCAGCCTGACCACCCCAAACCCTGGCATGCCCTTGGCCGTGGTCTGTGGTCTCTGTGACACAAGTCACTGTTTAGGCCATAGGGCCAGGCCCAGGGGTAGCTCATGGCCCCAAGTGGCCTCAGCTGCTGCTGGACTTCCGGGTCTAAAGCCACCAGGAAGAGGACAGAGGTGAGAGTCTGAGGACCAGTGGTTCTAGGACCAGAGGTCCAATGGCCTAGACCAGTGGTTCTCAACCTTCCTAATGCCACGGCCCTTTAATATAGTTCCTGTGGGTCGTGACCCACAGGATGAGAACTGCTGGCCTAGACCATGGAGCCAGTGACTTCTCATGAGGACTCTGGGGCCGGAGCCTCTCAGAGGGAGAGGAATCTTGTCACCTGGATGAGGACAAGTAGGTGGCCAGGGAGCACATCTCCACAGCCCCATGGCCATGGGACAGATGGCACAAGTCTGTGAGAAGAAAACTCAGTCCTGCGGGCCTGGCCAGAGAAGGACTCCTTCCTTGTCACCTGGCATCCAAGGGCAGCTCCAGGAGGTGCCAGCTGGAGGGAGTCCTTGGGAAATCAAGCCCAGGGCTCACTTTCTCATGTCACTAACCCCCAGTCAAGTGGCTGGCTGGGAGCACATAAGCTGAGCACGGAGGCAGCATCTCAGGTGTGGCATGAGGCTGGGCAGGGACGTCTGGGGGTCCAGAGAATGAGCCCTGGCCAGATGGTGCCCTCAGGCAGAAGCTGGAGAGCTCTTCACTGCCTGGAACCACACTCGAGGGATGAGGGTGGCACCTGCCCCCAGAGCCTGTCTAATGTGCAACACTCTGAAGGCACAAAGACCAGCAGGGCCTGCGAGGGGCTGAGGGGAACGGGACACCCCTGACCTCCAATGTCCTCCAAAGACCCAGGGTCACCTGGGAGGCCGGGCTCCCGAGTACCCACGAGTCCTGACCACCACCTGTGGAAAATGCAGGTGGAAACCCCCAGCTGGAGCCCCCAGTCCACACTCCGGCCTGAGTTCATTCAGAGCTGCCTCCTTCTTCTGCCCATTAGGAGGGTCATCTCCACTGTGTGGCCATGCCTTCCGGAACTTTCTCTTCAGGATGCTGAGACCCTCTTCTGCCCCAGTCTCTTCTCTTTTCTGAAAAGTGGAGCTGTCCTGTGTCTTGAATGGGCAAATGATGCTCACGCTTTTCTGACTCACTCTCCCTGCTGACTGTGGCAAACTGGACACTGTTTTACCAAGTCTCAGCTATAGTTTCCTTGCCTTTAACATCTGTGCGACCTTGGAGGTGGGGTGTGTGGGTGCATGTGGGTGACAGGGAGGGGCTATTCACTTCTCTGTGTGAGTGTGTGTGTTCATAAGAACCAGGAAATCCTGCTCGGAATGATGGAAATCTGAGAAAACACATTAACATCATGCAATGTTACTGTCTAAAAGAGGAACCTGTCTTCAAAAATCTTTTTTTTATTATTAATATTTCAGGGAAATTTTAACTTTAGGGGTCAAAACAGTTTGCTTTGCAAGAACCCACGTTTCCATGGTCCGTTTAGGATGGCCTCTGTGGCCATCCCACCGAGAGAGAGAACATTTAAAAATAGTTTGAAGTCTGTTGTATGCCCCTCAAGAAAGTATTTCTAAAAGTCATTTCATTCAACCAACAGGTATTTATTGCGAGTCTATGGAGGAAAATTTTTTCCAAATTATTAGTAGAATTTAAATCTTATCATTCAAAGGAAAATACTTCTCGGAAATTATTTGTTTTTGTTTGATAACTACAATTCAAACTTGAGGTTTTAAGACTGGATTCTAAGTGGCTGCTGGCTTCTCTGCAGCCGCTCTCCCTGTGCCTGAGCGGCCAGTCCCCTGCCCGCCTCTGGTCAGTCCCTGCTTTCCTGGGTATTAGATTATCAAGCTCAGGGGTGCACCCTTGGGGGGACGTTGGCAGGAAGGTCGGTTGCCTGTAACACTTCTTGTCACCCACTATGGCATGAGGAGGGGCAGAGGGGAAGGGTCTCAGCACGTGGGCTGAGGGGGTTGGAAACGCACCTCCAAGTGGAGGAATTCCTCTCTGGTCTGGGCCAGTTTGGTGTGGTGTTTGTGTAAATGGGCATCCGAATTCCCTCTGGGTTGATGGCTTGAATTCAGCGACAGGCCCAGAACAGGGAGAATTAACTCTGAGGTCATATTGAAGAGGAACGCCTAGCAGGTGAGGAGGTGTCCCAGGGATGGTAACAGAGCCAAGTACGTTCTGGACTCCTGGATGAAGCTTCAGAATGCGTCGTGGGGGGTTAAATTCAAGGGACTCAACAAAAGTTAAAGATGATTATCTTGTCCCCAGGTCCTGACAAAGGAAAAATAGTCAGTGGCAAGGCAGTCCCTTCCATTGGGACCTTGTGTAGCTGCAAGAAAAGCTTCCTGAAAGCTTCGCTGAAATATTAATAATGAAATGAAGATTTTAAAAGACAGGCATCTTTTTGGGAAGAATGAACATCTGTTTGTTTTTTTAAAAAGCTAGACACATAAAGACACCTACTTTACTACTTAAGTTTAGTTCAAATGTTCTAATAAACATTTATTTCTTAAATTAAAAAAATCTGGATTCTTCACTACTCTAGTCTGTGTCTAACAAAAGCACAGCCCTGGAGCTCCCACAGATGGCCACAAGGACACAGGGGCCCTGCAACTTGGAGCTCCAGAACTGGGAGGAAGGACCATCTTTTTACATGCCTCAAATCTAATTCTCTTTTCTTCAAATTACACTTTTGTCTGAAAGAGAGGAAAGTCTTTTTTTAAAAAGTTCTGTTCTAAAGTTTATGATCATTATTTTACTTACTTTTTTTTTTTTTTTGGCAATCAGGAAAAGTTATTTTCAAAATCTTTTGTTCTAACTGTAAGCCATCCAAATCTTGGTAGCAGAGGCCCATGCACGCCCCTCATCTGGCACCAGCTGGTGTCCAACAGAGTGATGGCGTGATCTGGACTCAGCCGCTCAGCCAGGGAGACTGAGCAAGTGAGTGGGCCAGAGAGCCTGTAGCCCCCCACAACAGGTGCCCTCCCTGGAGTTTTCTCTCTGTGTCCCTCTAAGGTCAAGAGCCTTGAACCACTTGTGAGTTTGCACAGGCTACTGAGAATGTGCCCTCTGTCACGTAGTCTTTACAAATGTGTTCTAGGCAATCGAATCCCTTTTTTTTGCAAACGAAATCTTGTATGTAACCCATAGGTATCATAGGCAAACACACTCGGCTCTGATGGGAGGTCCCCAGTGAAAACTGCCTCCTGGCAGGCTCAGCTCCAGAGCACAGAATGTTAGGGCAACTTGCAAACTTGTAATTAAAGGAATCCACTAAGCAGTGACCAGCACCGGGGGCTCCGTGCCTTCTGGAGTCAGAAGAAATTCTGCATCTTCTCTCTTGATCCGTGTGTGGGTCTGGACATCTGCCCAGGGGTGAGAGGGACAAACCACAGAGCTCAAGGGTCCAATCCAGTGAGCTTAAGGGGGTTCCTTGGGCCCTAGGGTGTCTGGAAACAAGTCAAAAGTGTCCCCAAGCCAAGAAACACAGCTCCAGAGAGTATCATTTTGGACTTTGTGATGGAGAAAGGCCAGTGCCCGCAGCAGGCTGATGAGGCTGTGGCAGTAGCTCATGGGTGCTCTGGTTGGTGGGGCCTAACCTCAGCCTGGCCCGGCCCAGGAACCCGAGCAGCTTCCCATCAGCCATCGCTGACCCCTCCAGAGAACCGACCCCTTCGGAGAACCTGGCCACGCAGTGCCAGGGAAACATGCTTCTTGCATCTGCCGTTACTGCTCTCTGTGCACTCATGTCTGGTCAGCAGTAGCATTTGCAGGGAATGTGGGCCCCTGTGGGCTGGGATTCTGGCCACGCTGCCTGCCCTTCTTCACCCAAACCATCATCCTTGGCTCTCATGTACCGTCAGCCTGTGCAGGGGCTGGTGACCAAAGACTCGGATGGAGCATTTGCAGGACAGGTGAGCTCCCCAGAGAGACGGTGCTGGCTGAGCAGCAGGCAGCCACCCCATGAAGGTGAGGTGAGCCACCCCTCACCTCCGCACCTCCATCCATCCTGGTGCTGTGTCCACAAGGACAGTCCTGAGGGTGGAACCCCTGCGTGTGGGCCAGACCTACCTGCTCGCTGCTCTGACACATGGCGAGGTTCTGGTCATCACAGGAGCATGCCACTCGGATGTACTTGAGCCAGCTGACGCCCCCCTCCTGGTTCGCATCCACGCAGAACTTCTCACTGCCCAGGTCTTCAGAGATCTGCTCAGACAGAAAGAAGACGAAGGGTCAGAGCTGCCCTGTGTGCTGGGTCTACACACTGCATTTGCCCAGCCAGACAACCGGCCGTTGGGGCCCAGGTAGGAAGGCCTCAGCCCACCCATCCCCTGAGCATCGGCCAGGTCCTTGGCCTGCCCACGCCCGGCTCCTTGGAGACCCATACAGAAAGGGAGGGGACAGCCTTCTCTTTGCTTACCGAGCAGATTGCTGCCTGGCCAGGTAATAAAATGAGCCCCTAGTGCTACAGCCCCCGGCAGAGCAGTGCCGCGTGTGAGAGCAGAGGCCGCCGAGTCTGAGAACAGAGCCCTCTGCTCAGCAGAGTGGGGCACCAGGCTGGAGGAAGCCTGTTTGAAGGTGAAGGTGTTGCTGGGGGTGTGTGCGTGTGCATGTGTGTATGTGTGCTTACATCAGCTTGCACCTCATCCCGAAAGTAAGAAAAGCACTTGGTTTCCTTAAAACTGGAACGTTTCGGTTTGACACCCTCAAGTTGCGAGCTGCTCTCATTATGCCCTCAGGGTGCTGCACTCTGTGACGGCTTCACCATCAGCCCTGCACCTCTGAGGACGGATTATGAGAAGCCCTGACCTGCTGTTTACTGCCCAGAGAGGGGTGCCCCAGGATTGCTGGACTGTGGGTGGTGGGTGCTAGTGGAGTCCAGCCTCCTGGAGCCACCTGCTCTGTTCGCTGCCTTCTTGGGATCCTGAATCCAAAGCCATTGAAGCTAGCAGCATCTTGGGCGAGCTTCCTGGGCAGCCCAGCCCCAGCCCAGGGCAGGAGAAGGGCAGTGCGCAAGGCCTGAGGACATCTCTACACTGACATCCTGGAAGCAGAAGAGCTATGCCCGGGTGGTCAGGTGTGTTCTGGGGCAGGAGTGTCCTTGGGTTGGTATGCCAGGGGAGGCAGGTGTGTCCAGGAGGCCAGGTGTGTTCTGGGGCAGGAGTGTCCTTGGGTTGGTATGCCAGGGGAGGCAGGTGTGTCTAGGAGGCCAGGTATGTTCTGGTGGGCAATACGTCCAGGTGGGCAGAGCTGAGGGACCAGAGCTGGGAGTCAGAAGGACCTGTTGAAGTCAGGGCAAGGGAGTAGTGACAGGTCCAAGTGGACTCCGGGCACCGTGGGCCTCACTTCCTGGAACACCCTCAAATACTTGGTTACAAACACTGGGGCCTGGCAGGGAGGAAGGAAGCTGCCCACCTGAGGTCTGGGAGACACCCACACCCAATCCAGGTGCTCCCCAGATATCCACAGACGCTTCCTGAGTGGCCAACAGCCCACCTGGCCTCAATGTCAGTGAGGATGGGTCAGGAGGGGGCTGCCTTGCTCCGGAGCACACAGAAGTTGCTATGGCGGGTCTGTGCCTCGTGCCCCCGTGACCTGAAACACAGCCCCGCCTGGGCCCATGTCCATTGCAGCAGCCCTGTCCTGTAAACAACAAGTCTCTAAGCAGACACGCTTGGGCCCAGCTTGTGGGACACTTCAGAGGCTGATCCAGAAAGGGCTGTTGGCTGAAAGACCTCAGCCCTGAGACTCCTTGCTTTTGGGGGAATTGATTATCTGCCAGGTGCAAAACTAAATGGGGGGGGGGGCAGGCAGAGCACAGACAGCCATAGGTGGGCACCTGGCCGTGGGTGGGGAGGGAAGGGAGAAGGAGGTGGTGGGACCCTGCTATCCCCAAAGGGGCAGCATTTGGAGCTGTGGGAGGCGCAGGCCTGATGGCTGGTGCTGGGCGTCCCCGTGTTAGCTGGGCACTCGTGCGGTCTCAGGCCTGGCCCCAGAATGTCTTTGAGAAACTCAGTGGGGATGCCGAGCAGCAAGGCACCATGAGGTCCAACGCCTCGCCTCTGCACACGCTACATCCTCTTCTCTAGAGACTCAGACCGAACATGGGACCCCGGGACACAGAGGAGCCGACCTGAGGGTCTGGGCCTCTTCCCATGTGGCTCGCTCTCTCCATTTCCCTACCGACATTAGCTCCAATCCCAGATTCTGACTATGGTGGTCAGAATCTCCCAGGAGAGGGAGATTTGGGACACAGGGTGGGCAGCCAGCCAGGAGGGAGGGGGATGCTCCTGGGGTCCCCAGGCTCTTAGTCCCACATTGCCACGCCTGCTCCTAGGGCTGGGGGTCCCCAGGTATAGCCCACCCCCACGAGCGGCAGCTGTTGTGTTCCATCTGCCAAGTTGCTCTGACCAAATGACCCAGGTGTCCATCTTGGCCCAGGGTTGTTGAGTCCTGTCCATGATGGGCTGGCAGTGGTGAGCTTGTGGCCCAGAGGGTGGCGGGTCCAGGTTCAAGGGCCCCGAGAAGAGAGGAGGGAGGAAGGTGCTCACATGCAATTGACGGAGCCTGCAGGACCACAGCCATGGGGGGCAGCATGCTTCCCGTCCCAGGCTGTGGGTCCCCTTCTCCGTCAGGGCCTGCTGACCCCACCACACCACACATGGCACCCTTGAGTGAGGGCTGCAGGAGACCCACAGGCCAGCAGCGCCTTCCTGCAATCTAGACTTTCAAGCACCAGGGTGGCATGCCAGGAGCATGTGGTCCCCATCTAAGCCCAGAGACCAGGCCAGGGCTAGACCCCTCCTCGGAAGTGACATGCCCACACTCCAAATGCACCTAAGACCTGGGCTCAGAGGGGACCTCCCTGCTGCTCTGGACCTCCTCTGCCCTATATGCTCTAGGCCTGGTCCTGGCAGGGTTCCTTACCCCCTCATGTTCAGGATCTCCTCTGCGTGACCAGATTCTACTGGGACAGCTCTGCCCCGAGCAGGACAGCAAATCTCCCTTGACATTCGAGGTCTTGGCTGCTAAGGGGCTGTGCATCACACAGACTGGGAGGTCACTGCCTGCCCTGCCGAAGAGGCACAGACCACTGGAGCCCACCCTGCGGGCCACACTCAGCCTCTGGCCAGGATCTGGGGAGAAGGAGGCTGTGAGGGGCTGGCCATCATGGGGAAGGCTCTTCTGTCCTCCAGAGAGTGGTCCCAGAACCCCCCTGTGAGAGACCCAAAGCCTCTCACGGCCCCCTCACATTCCCCACCCCCTGCTAATGTGCTGCAGGAAACTGCTGGAAAAGACGCACCACCTCAGCCTGCCGAGACCGCCTGGCTGCCTTCCTCTGTCACAGAGAGGGAGAGGCTGGGCTGGCCGGGCCCCCCTAATGCCCGCCACTGGTCCCATCGCACCGTGTGGTGGGGCTTGAGGTGCCCGTCTCTCTACCTCCCTCTGTCTCTGTCTGTCTCTCCCTCTCTGTCATCCACAGCCCGGGACAGGTGGCAAGTGATGTTGGGAGCTGCCGCAGCCATGATGCAGGTTTTGCCACCCCGGCCTCTCCTGGGGTCCAGTTGTAGACATGAGGGTGTTGGCCTAACCTCAACTTCCAGGGCTTGGAGTATGTCTCCCCAAGAAGCCTCTGGGATAACAATCTGTGTCAGTAACCAGCTGACCAGGAACTACCTTAGGTGCTTGAAATCTCCCTGTCATACCCTTTGTGCACGTATGGGGGTGTATGTGGGTATATGCATACACATGTGTGTGCATGTGTGGGCACCAAGGATAGGTGCACCTGCACGCATGCATGTAGACAGACATGTGCAATGGCATGTGTGCACATGTGTGTGCAGGCATGTCAGTAGTTATACCCATGCACATGCATGTGTATGCACAGGAGTGTCTTGGGTGCCCTGGTTGTGTCTCTGAAGGAGATGCATCAGTCACGCGGGCAAACAGCCCTGAGGCAGGCTCTGGGCCCATCCCGGCCTCATGCACTGCCCAGAGCTCCCCTACTGGGCCCATCCTGGCCTCGTGCACTGCTCAGGCCCTCCTTGTCTCCCCTCCTCACACTTCCCTGGGTGGAGGGGACATGTGTCAGAATGTCCTGGGATTCAGGGTTCCCAGCAGAGCCCCTGAAGCTGAGTGTCTAGGGCCCCCACTCTGCACTCTGCCTGTAAATGCCTCCCTAAGACCTGTCTCAGCTTCAGGGGCTCTCATGACATGGCCCAATCTACTGTCCTCTTTCCTGCATCACCAGAGAGAATGCCTGGCCCCTCGAAGGATCTCAGGGTGCAGAGGTGGGGAGCACAGGAGCCGAATCCTGCAGATGGAGAGCTTATGGTGATGGCCATTCCCTCTCCACATACACAAGTGGGTCCCATGTCCTGGCAGGACCTCGGCCCCTTCCATCCACCCATGTCTGAGCCCCCAGCCATAGACCTCACCATGTGCAGGCCCCTCCTCCTCAGGGCCCTGGACTGTCACGGGGGGTGGGGGCAGTGACTCCTGTTGGCCTCTAAAGGTTGTTCAAGGAGCTTCCTTTTACCCTGGTGGGCACCCGGGTGGGTGAGAAAAGAGGCCTGGGCTAGCTTCTTCCCACAGAGACCAGGAGTCTCTGCCTTGGGGACACCAGGGTGGAAGCCGGAGAAACCCTGACCTGAGTCCTGAGCAGCCACAGCTGCACTGGAGGGGCCAGGCCTGCACCGAGATGTCAGGCTCTGTCTTGCTCCCTGGCCTGGCATGGAGGGCCCAGCCTTGCAGAGTCCCTAGGCCCACCGGGGAACTCTGGAATGGTGGAGCAGGATAGCATGGAGCTTGGACAGAGCCCTGGAGATGCTCCCGAGGCCACTTGTTCCTGTGCTTCTGGCCAGCTGGGTGGGATGCTGCAGGTCTAGCTGCTCATGTGGGGCGTGGAGGGCCTGTGCCATCCAAGATTCCAGAAAGGGCAGGACAGGCTGCAGACCCTGGATCTCCTCTTGCCTCTCTCCCTCCCTCTCCACCTTCCTCCCAGGGTGGCTCCAGCGGCCCAGCTGGGAGATACTCCACAAAGCTGAGTGGCCGAGGCCTTTCTGGGTCCTCCGTGCTGGTGAGGCTCCTTACTCATCCCAACTTGCCTAAAGGAGACACTGTTGCCCCTTTTTGCAGAAGAGGAGATGGAGGTCCCAGAGTCCAGAGCTATGTGTCAGCCACCTGCAGATGCTCCCGACCAGAGGGAGGGTCTCCGTGCCTTGCTGTGGCACCTGGGCAGTCACAGGTCTCTGCCTGTCCCTGTCCCCTTTGGAGTGAGATTTGTCAGACATCCCTTCCCCCAGTTGGTGGCTCTCAGGTTGCCCAAGTCACTCTGACCAGGCCCCTCCTGGGCTCTGGGTGCCCCTGGAGATCACAGGTCTGTGGAAGGAAAATTGGCAACAGGAGCACCCAGAGGGAGGCAGGTGCCACAGCAACGCGCAGTGAATACACGTTCCTCGCTGTGTCAGGCTGGGCCAGACCAAGAGTCTGGTGCCAGAGGGGACAGTCCCCTGCCTGCCCTGGTGCGACACCCAGCCCTGTCTGGGAGCTGGGCCTGAGTTTTTTCATGAAGTCTTTTAGCTGCAGGTTTGCCCTCGGTGGCACGGGAGGCCAATAATGATCAAAGTGGATAGAAGGCTGAATGAAGACACACTCGTCACGCTGCCTGTGCTCCATCGATCAGTGACCAAGGGAGGGAGCCAGGGAAGGGAGCAGGTGGCCCAGCCATGGCATCTCCCATGGCCGGCTTCTGCAGGCAGGAGACCGGAGCTGCCACAGCCATGGGGTTGAGTCTCCCTCCACATTGGGAGGGAAGCTCCCTGCTTAGCTGTCCCTCAAAAGCCAGCTCCAGGGCCTGTTGGGCTGAACCTCAGGAATCCCAGTGCTTTCAAAGGAAACTGCCCTCCTGCCCACTCTCTCCACCCCTCTGCCCCCTTGGCTCCCCCCAGCTCATAAATCATTCACATCAAAAATGCTGACTTATGAAGCAAAGCAATGGAAAATTCTCTTAGCCTTGACAATTGTCTTGCACATCATTTGAGGTTTCCTATACTCCTAATTTGCGGGCTCTCTGCTGGGCTTGTTCTTTCACGTTTAATGGGCATGGCCAGTGGCTGGTCCCATCTGGGGTGGGTGCACAGGCAGGAATGCCAAGGCATCTGCCACCAGCTGGCCTAATGGATTCCTAGTGTGCGGGATGGAGCAGGGCCCTGGGAGGCTGCCCTCTGGCCCCTGAGCCTGGTTGCTGTAATGTGGCTTCCAGAAGCCCAGGGCACGGCATCCACCAGAGAGGTGAGTGGAGCTGGGAGGAGCCAGGCAAGGATCTCCTCACCCCACCGCCTGCTTTAGGGGCCCGCGAGCTGATTCAGAGCAGTAAGCTTCAGCGGTGAAGCTGTGTGGATCTCGTCTGTAGATGCACGCACACGCACACACAGGCACACACACTCGGTCATGATTATGGTGTTCATGAGTAGTGAAACAGAAACATCTTGGGATGTGCTCAAGTCCCCTGAGAGAACCTGTGGTGACTGCAGAGAGCTCTGGGGGTGGGGTGGGGTGGGCTGGATGCTCCCTGTTCCTTCCTCGGGATCCTTCCTCTGTGGGGCAGGAGGCTGCTGCTGCTGTGGCCAAAGGGCAAGTGTGCCTGAGGGGAGCAGGTTGTGGTGTGTGGCACTTTGCCCCATGATGATGCCTGAGCTTCAGTGGTGTGGTTGGGGTTTAAGACTGTCTGTGTGCCAAGCAGGGGGTTCCTGCCCAGGCCTGCTGCCTTGCTGCCTCTCCAGGGGACCTCAATTTTTGACCTCAGACAGTCCCCGGCATGCTGACGGGATACTGGGTGTAAATGCCTGTCTGTGTGTCCCCCCAGCTGACACTGTGGTGAGGAACCCAAGCCCCGTCTCATGGGTGCCAGTGTTCCCAACAGACTCCAGTATGGAGGTCCCCCTGCAAGTATCACCCCCACAGGGCACCTGGCTCTTACAGGCTGGGGCACCTGCCTCTGGTCCTGTGGATGCCCAAGCCACCCCCATAATGACATCTGGCGCAGTTTGGCAAAGTCCATCATTGCAAAGGTCACCAGTCCCGGCTGGCTTGCAAGGTGCTCCGCGGGGTCCAGGTTCTTCCCCAGCTTCACCTTGGAGCTCGGGGCAGCTGTTGCAGCTTCTCCACCCTCAGAGCAGGGGCGGTTCAAACACCAACGGCGCAAACATTTCCTCAAACCTGAACTTGATGTAAGTTGAGTCAAGAGCAGGGGTCTCTGAGCCTGAAGGTCACAGGTCACCACAGACTCGCTGTGACATTCTGAAGTGAGATACTTTTGTTTTGGTTTGGTTTTTGAGCATAGAAAGGATTGAAAAACAAAGACGAACAACCTCAAACCAAACACCTGTGGTAGCGTTCCTGCCCCAGGCAAGGCGGGACCGGTCTGCCCACAGGAAGCGGTTTCCTCACAGGTCGAGGCGAGGCCCTGGGGAAGTGTCACATTCACAGCCTTTCTTCGGCCACTTCGATGGTGAGAAGCTGCAGAGCTTGTGAATGTGGCACCCCAGTGGCGGATGCGGGAGGAACCCCCAACCACAGGCTACACTGATGCCACAGGGGCAACGGGGTGGGTTCCAAAAATAGCTGGCACGTGGGAGGCAGGCTAGGCTAGGCTAGGCTCACACTCTCCTCTGTTGGACAAAAGCTTCCCCACCACACCCCAGTGTAGAAGCTGGACGCCAGGCCCAGGAGCTGTGGACACCCCACCTCCCAGCCTCTCTGCTTCTCCACTGGTTTCAGTGCAACTAGTGCTCCCAAGAGCTGCTCGGGGTCTGGTCACCCTCGGACCCTCTCTCATGTGCCCATTAGTGTTAAAACCAGTGCAGGCTGCACCTGGGATGTGACTTCCAGGTGGACATCAGAACCAGCATGTGTGAGCTGGGAGCTGTTCATGGTTCCCTAGAGATGGCAGTGATATGTGGAGCTGGGCCCTGGAACACCAGCTTGGGGGTTCTTCCCACCTGGCCACTGGGCAGCAGGAGGCAAAGCATCCTCTGAGCCTCAGTGTCCACCTGTGGCCTGTGGCCGCTCCAGCTAACTGAAGCTGCCGAGACGTACTATGGAGTCATGGGGTACTCGCATCTCCCTGGGACAGCCACGGTCAGATCCACATGTGCAGATGGAGAAACGGAGGCACAGAAGAGTTAGGAAACTGGCCTGAGGTTACACAGCCAGAATGGGGCAGATGAGTTGGGCCATGGGCTGGCCACGACTGGCTCCTTGCATGCTGTGTTGGGACCAGCACCAGGCAGCCTGGCCTGGCATGCCCCACTCACCCCTACTTGAGGATGGTGGCAGCTGAAGTGTCCCTAGAGCCTCCCCCAGGACAAGTATCCAGTTGGGGCTCACTGGATATCTCCATGAATGGGTGGATGGGTGAGTGGGTGGGCAGGTGCATGAATGGGTGGGTGGGTAGATATGTGGATAGATGGGTGGGTGGGTGCCTGAGTGGGTGGACAGATGAATGAATGAGTGTATGGTGAGGAACAGAGCCCCCTTCCACCTGCCTAGACACTTCTGGCTTCCCCAGCTTCCCACAACCAGACATAAGGGAACACCTGCAGGGTGTCTCTCCTGGAGGGCTTCCTGGCCCCCCTCTGCAGGCTGGGACACCCTCCCCCCCCCAGGGACTCTCACAGTGCCCACCGGTCATGGCAGGGACTACACTGCGTTGTGACTGTAATATCACAGGTCACCCCTGGGGGGTGAAGGCCTTGAGGGTTTCTTTTGGCTGATTTACAGAGCCGGGTGGGCAGTGGGTGTCCGTTTGGGGAACAGGTGGATGATGAAGGCAGCTCCAAACAGCTGAGAAGGTCCCTGGCATGGCCGGTGCTGCCCTGTGCCCTGTGGTTCTTTCCTAACCTCCCTGTGTCACAACTGGGCCTTTCCCTCCCATCCCTCCATGGTTCTGCTGAAGGACATGAAAACCCTCTGGTGACTCTGCCTCTCTGGAAATGACAGCTGCAAGTTTTTAGAGTCCTGTGCATGGTGTTATAGCTGTAACTTTCCTCCACATCACGCGGCAGCCGCCAGTTTCCTCCAACAGAGGCCACGGGGGGGGGGGGACTCGCTCATCCCCAGGGACCCAGCGTACATCAGGTGCCCAGCAAGAGTCTAGAGAGTGGCTGGGATAGACCCGGCCAGGCTACACTTGGCACCTTCCCTGTTGCTGACTCAGTTTCTCCAGACCTACCCTCTCCCTTCTCCTGGGACACAGTGGTTTCAAGGTGCTGGGTGACTCACTGCCTTTGGTATCAGGCCTGATATTTTGAGATCAGCTCTTGCAAATAGCTGAAACCTCAACAGGCCAAGTCTAAGCAAACACCTTGCCAATCCCCATAAAGAACAATTTTTGCTGCTCTTTGAAAGACAAAAATGGTCCCTGGCAGAGGGTTCTTGGTGCAGACGACGTCTTTGGATGCCCTGCAAATGGCCAACTGTGCATTCTTCCCAGACTGGACTCAGGTATGTGGGGTGAAAGGACGCTGGTCTGGGCCCCGGCCCTCACGTCGGCTTTACAGAGAGAGGCTTTTCCTCTATGTGGTTTGTTGTAACGATTCTATTTCCCTGATTTCTGCTTCTCTCAGCAGGGCCTGGAGCTCAACCATAGCATGGCTATTTACGTGGGGAAGGCCCCGGCGTCTGCTCACTGTGACGCACCTGAGCCCTCCCTTCTCCCTGCACCCACCCTCCCGGCATCAGACATGGGACCACCTGCACACCAGGAGTGGCCATGCTAGGTTTCTGGGTCAGCAGCCTCTCAGGCTGATGTTATCCCAGCCAGAGAGCAGCAGGTTCTTGGTGATGGACTTTGAGCTGTATTATAAGCCCACCCTTGGATGTGGGGGCTCCAGCTTGGGATCCGAAGCCAGCTTCCTTCCCAAACTGTGGTCATGATGGGTCAGATCGGCAGGTTTGGAAGTGATTCACAGACAGAGGTTCAGCAAAGTCACTCTTGAATGGCAAAGGGAACCAATTAAATCACGAGGCTTTCTCTCTCTGTCTGGGTTCAGCCGGTACTTACGACTAGTCACCTTTGATGACATACACCTGGGTCCCTTTTAAGTCCTCCTGAGCCACGTTCAGACAGCTATTCAAGCCCAGGAAACAGAATCAAACGTTTTATTAAAAAGCGAATCACACATATCTGTATGAGCTGCATCCTCCAACACCAGGCCCCCGAGGCAGGGACAAGGCAGCGATTATCCAGAGTGGAAACTGGGTGTTCAGGAGCCAACGGAACATTTAATCTTCATTTTCCTTCTGCTATTGTATTTTTTTCAGTTGAAAAAGACAGAGATGGGAGGACACCATGTCTTTTTTCTTCTTTCGAGGAAGCCTCAGAGATGACTTATTCTGGCAGATCTATTTCTAGTGATGCTTCCAGGACACAAATACAAACTCACAGAAGAACAAAATACCTCCCAAGTTACAGCCGCACACCGTGGTTGGTGGGTGGCCCCCGACTGCTGTCCTGAGCCGGGACACTTTCCTAGGGACCGGATTGGGGAGGCTCTGTGTACAGGTGGTTCTTCCCCGGCTCTGGGTGGGAGAGACTCTCTCTTTGGGACAAGGCACAGTTAGTGGTCTTTGCTTGACTTTGGACATTCCAGCTCCCTGGACCCTTTGCAGATGGTCAGAGCGGCCACGGAGATGTTAGGGTCCCCTTCTACCCCCTCCTGCCTGAGGCCCAGCCAAAGCCAGTGGTGGCCACCCAGGGCTCCATCACATGCCCTTCTCTGGAGGCTGAGACCCCCCCGACTTTCCTCTGGACAGAGGTGCTGGGGACCTGGTCCTTAGTGTGGCTCGTGAGCTGGGAAGGCCATCAGAGACCATGTACCAAGTGCCCTGCCCTGAACTGCCCGGCCTGTGTCTGCAGCAGGCTGGTGGCTCTGGAAAGGCAAGCTGGTCCTCGGCAACGGCTGAAAGGTTAGGAATATTCATCAAACAGGTGGTTGGTTTCTGTGAGTTGCTCACACCTCCTCACCTCTGTTGGGGTAAGGATGGACAGTTTTCTAGAAGGTTCCCTGACTCTTTAAGGAGAGTCAGGCCTTGTCCTGTCTGATGCAGAATGTCCCCGAAAGCCACATCTCCCACATGTCCTCACTCCACATAGATTACTTTTATTTTAAATGACTTCTGTTTAGTCTTCCTCTCTAAACAGTGACTGTTTTAAAATAATTTTGCAAGTAAAAAGAATCACTGTGATTCTTCCTCCAGTGCCTTGTTTTGAAGATGAGAGTGTTTTTTTTACCCCCATTTAATAGCCAATCTGATTTTTTAAAAAACTGAATGCAAAACAGAACAGAATCCCAGCATTTAAAATCAGGACGCTCACTACCCCCTCTAGGAATTCACTGAAGTCTTATCGATATTAAAAATAGATTCAGAAGTGTCATTTCTATAAAATACCTACTTCTACTCGGTAAGCATGGCGTTCCGTGGTGGAGGCAGAAATTCTCTTGAGTGTGCGTGTGTATTTCTGGACAGAAGACCCTTGAGCCCGGCTCTTCCAGGAGGCACTGGGCCGGCAGCCCCTGCACTTCCTGTGCCCCGAGCCTCCCCAAAGACATGTGGCTGTTGGTGTGCTGGGCTCCGGTCGGCCGAGAGATGTCCCCACCCCCCTCAGCCACAGCAAAGAGCTCACACTCAACTTTTCTCTCTGCTGGTGAGACCCCTCCCGAGTCACGCTTGCCACGCAACCCGTGTGCACAACTTCCTGCCGTTGCAAATAAAGAGACGACCCCCCCACCCCCAAACAGGATAGCCAGATCTAAGCTGCACAAGCCCCTCAGCTTGTGGGGTGCAAATGCTCGAAGAAGCTTGCTCCTCCGTCAACATCTCGAAAACAAAGCCGTGCAGGATAAAACGCATACACAGAGCCCCCGGCCCCCCCAAAACACTACAAAGTTCTCTTTGTGCCCCGCAGACAGGGCAGTCGGCCGGCGCTCATAGACACGGTTACAGCCCATATTATTATGCAATAGGATGTTAACCACACATTCTAATAAAAAATAAAATAAATAATAATAAACATTTGACCCAGAGTAAAGATCTTTCACGAGACGCCCTAATCATTTTTCTGCTCCGACCTCAGTTTTTTCTGGACCCGCTCCAGCAAGCCCGGGGTGGCACGACAGCCTTCTTTGCGTTGTGAACAAAAGGTCTTTTTCAGTCCTCAGGGCTGTCAAGTTTATCCAAATATTCTCAGCTTACTACTAGCCCCTTTCTGAATTGATATTTCCAATAAAAGGACACTTTGTATCTTTAAGCCACACTGGGCTCCCCCTGCCCCCAAGCAAGGCTACGGAGGGCTGGGAAGCCTGTGCACAGCCCTGGGCTTCCACTGCTGTGGAGAGGGGCACATAGCAGCCGCAGCACCAGGTGACTGGGTGGGCAGGGGGAACTCGGGCTGCCGTCATGGCCGTGTGCTCCAGGGAGGAGGAAACGGAACCCACAGAGAATTCCCACCCTCTTGTCAGGACATCGGCCTCGGCCCTGTGTCCTCTTGCCTCGGGTCGGGTCTAATTTTGACCAAGGCTGTTTGGTTTGCAAGCAGCCGCCAGGCGCGCTAAGTCATGACCACGCTCAGCGGCAGGAAAGAATTTATTCCAGCAGGGCCAAGCTGCGCGAAGCCTGTGTTCTGGGCTGTCAGCACTTAGGGGCAGCCAGTGGCCTCGCCAGAGTCCACCTTTAACCTCGGGGAAGGGCTATTTCGTAGCATCACCCCCCAGTTTCCAGGGTCCAAAGCCAGGTCTCGTGGGTGTGCACGTGTGCACATGTGCGTGTGTGCATGTGCGTCTTTGTGCACACACACACATGCAACCGACATCCTTCAAAGAGGCCTCTGCTGCCCCACAAAGGGCATTTCCTTCCCCCCAGCCTCCTCCAAACGGCTCTGATTAGCGCTAATGATAATTCCCATTAATCACCTTCAGTAACTGCAGCTGGAAACAAGGCTTCAGTGGAGTGACAGGAGCCACTTAGGTAGAATTTATGACCTGTGTGTGTACTGGCAGCCCCGGCCCTGACACCTCTGGCCTGCAGCTGACATGTGTGGCTCATGGCTGCCTAGCACAGAGCCCCCGGCAGTCCTGCTCCCGGTCTGACTCCAGGATGCCGCCAGGCCCTCCTTATCCTTAGCTTAGAAAAGCAGAGGCTCCTTCAGGCCCAATGCGGGGAGCAGGGGTGGGTTTGGGGCTGGGCTGCCTGCCCCTAACTTGGGAAGGAAGTAAGAGGGGGTCACCTCCCCACCACCTCCTCTTCCTTCCCCAGCCGGGATACACATCCTCTCTTCTCTCCAACCTTCAAGGGGATGGACCCCTCCAGGGGTCGGGGCTGCATCAGACCCACGGGTGACTCTCAATGCCATGCCCAGTGGGCAAGTGGTAGACGTCTGCTGGCCCCATGACGGGCGGAGAGTGCAGCTGCTTGGGGGAGCCCAACTGGCACCCTCCTGAGCCACCCCAGAGTCTTCTGGTCACTGCTGGGCCTTGGGGGACTGTGCACCTCCCCTATCTACTGAACAGACCCCAGCAGAACCCACAGCCTCTGACTAATGAGTGGCTCCTGGGCTCTTTCCTGGGGACCTTCTCCTTTTGTATCTCCCAGGGGAGAAATATGGTGACACAGCACTAGCCAAGCCTTCCCCAGGCTTGGGGAGGGAACGAGGATGGTGAGCCCCTGAAGCCCTGGCCACTCTGAGGCAGTGCTGGCTGGTGTGGGGAGAATGTGTCCTGCTCACACCCAGGGTGGGTGGCTGTGAGTCTCCTGGCCCCACCACAGTAATTAAAATGTGCAATGCTCTGGTCTCTGTAGGGCCCACCTGTCTGTGGGGCAGCTGAGTGGGGGAGGAAGTCACTGCCTGGCAGCAAATAACTCTGTAGCCGTCCAGCCTGGTTTAATTTTGCCCTTGCCCCAGGGGGCCACATGCAGGGGCTCAGGGTCATTACTAGGCTGTTGCTGGGGGTTAGCACGGAGGCCAGTGGAAATTCGGCATGTGGAGGGCTCCACGGAGGCTGTGCTGAAATGGAAGAGGCACCGTGGTCCTGGTTCCCCCAGGAGACCCTGGGTGGGGGCAGTGTCACTGTGCGGCCCCTCAGCAGAGGCCTTAGAGTTTGTAAGTCTCAAGGTCAAGGTAAAGCCGTGCAGGGCCATTCAAGCTCCACTCCATGGCAAAACCACGGGTACCCAAAGAACCACAAATTCCCCAACCACACAGACCAATGCCCCACATCGCCTTGCCTAGAGGAAGCAGGTCCTGCTCCATTTTCTTACATGGATTACACCCCAGAGACACTGGGGTAGGTGTGAGGACAGAGGACTGAGGCCACAGGGCAGCACTTTGCATCCTGTCTGGAAGTCTCCCTGGCCAAGGCCACATGCAACAAGTTGAGGCAGGTGGGCACATAAACCGTGCCCCAGCAGATAAGACTCTGCTCTCCAGGGGTAGTCGTGAAGGGGCCATGTGCTGGCCTTTCCACAGTCATATACCGCCAGTTGTGGTGTCTTCAAACCCTGAGTCCAAATTGTTCTCCAGGGACAGTCTGAGGGGCAGCTCATGTCTGTACAGACCTCTGGTCACACCACCCCAGGAGGCACCCAGCAGCCCATAGGGACAGCTATACTGGCCACTGGCCCCCTGACTCCCCGGAGCAGGTCAGGACACACCAGAAGGCTGTAGTCCCGGGGCTGAGTGTCAGGAGCCACAGGAGGACCCAGCCTGATATGTGGGGTGTCAGGTGCACCTCGTCTTCAGGGAACCTCTCCCCACCACAGAGCCCATGCGACCTGCTCCAGGGAGTTCTGGGGTGACACAGGCCTGCTCTTTAGAAAGGTACATAAGCATCTCTTGGTGCCCTCAGCAACACACACAGGGGCTGTTTTCTCAACCCTGTTTTTCCACTGCTCCCCATCTCGGGGGACCCACCCTGCTATGCTGTTGCCACCTCTCCTGACCTGTCTGTACCCTCCCTGCTCCAGCAGCCTCCCGGCCTCCCTGTGAGAGGAGACGTCTTGCTGCCAGAACCATGGCTATCCAGTGTAGCTGCAGCTCTCTGCTTCAATAGCCTCTCAGCCCTGGGAGGGGGGTGGGGGGGGACTCCTGATGGTGGGTGAACACATGTCACCATGTGTCCCCTGACAGCAGAGTTTTCAATAACACTTGGTGTCTGCCCTCAATGCTGGGGGGGTGGGGGGTGGGGTGTGCCCAGGGCTAAAATAGAGACAAAAGTGGTATGGGGGGTCCAAGGCCATGCCGCCTTCCCTGGAGGAATGTCTGCCCAGGTGTGGGACTGAGTCACATGGATCACCTTCCTGTCCCTTCCAGATGGCCACCAACAGCTGCCCCTCAAAGCTGAGGCACTTCGGGCTGCCATGACCTGGGGAAGCATCCCTCCTGCCCCCTGCTCCAAGCAGGCTGCGGTCATGGTGGAGTAAGATTTGGGCTAAGTCCACCAACGTCCTTCTTTGCCTTTATCTTCCCTGGACAAAAGGACGATTATCCACCATGGACTGCACACACTCTTGAGGGGCTGTCCTGCTGGTGTATGAAGTAGGAGGCCCTGACTTCCCAGACACGGAGGGGTTCTAGGTGGTTAATGCTCAGGGTTAGCTCTGGGTCCCGAGAGACCCCCGCTCCAGCCCCTGAGGTGCGCTGGGGGTAGTTGGGGCCCCGGGCTGAGGTGGTCAACAGGGAGGCCCCCCTGGCTGAGGTGGCAAAAGCAGGTACATCACTCAGAGGCAGATGGTGCCTCTCCGAAGGCGTCTGTGGTGCATCCGTCATCCCCAGAGCAGAAATGTGCAGGAGGAATGCTGCCTCTTAACACAGCCCCCCGCTTCAAAAAGGCCCTTGAGCTGCTCAATGGGACACTGTTTCTCAGACACTGCTCGACTGTTAAATAGGGTCTTCGCTGGATCGCACAGGAGACTCCACTGGAGAAATGAGAGCTCAGACCCTGGCCCACAGTGCCGCCCTCTCTCGGCCTCCATGTCTGGTCAGGGAGCTGTGCCCTCACAGAGGGGTGGACACCCACCATGGAGAGGTTGGAGCCCATCCTGGCCAGGGAGCTGTGTCCCCACAGAGGGGTGGACACCCACCACGGAGCAGCTGGAGCCTGTCCCGGCTGAGCAGCTCAGGGTCTAGAAGAATCTGCTGCTCCCGGAGTTGGCTGGTCTCTCTTGCCCATGAGTGCCCTCAGCCATGTGAGGCCTGATGTTCCTGACCAGTCACACGGGGTCCGCACACATGTTCATCATGAAGCCATTGTGTCCTGAATGGCAAGGTAAAGGCAGTGTTTGACTCATTTGCCAAAGCTTTCAGACTAGTGACAGTTAGTGACAAGGGACGGTGGCCTGCTCATAGGAATGCACGGAGTTTATTACTCCTGCTCCTTACCTCTCTCTGGGACCATGCTGGCCAGAGGTAGCCCCCTCTGAGAGGGTGGCCAGACAGCGTTCTGTAAGGAGCCTGAGGACGCTGCCTGCACGCAGGTCACTGGTCACACTCAGCCCAGCTACCTGCATCTACACACAGCACACATTTTCTGGGAGACCTTACATGCTAAAGGCACCTGAACCCCGGTGTGACGCCAGCTCCTGAGCACCCGTCCTCTTTCTGGCCTGGGCTCATTTCCTCACTGCTGAGCTCTGTCTGCGGCCGACAGGTAAAGCCAGTGGGTACATTCTCTTCTGCCACACAGGGGATAATTTTTCCTCAGGGGAAGAATTTAAAATTGCCACAAATTTTCTAAAGACCCTATAAGAGAAGGCCTGAGTGTTGTGAGCACCGACAGGAGAAAGGTCAATGACAGGAGTGGGGTGGGGCTGGATGTAAGCACGGAGTAATCGTACACAGAGGTCCCCCGCAGGTGGCAGAGGTTCCTCAAAGGTGACGCAGATGGGCTTGAGCTGGGGAGGCCACGCCAGCATTGCCTCTGACTGGAGCCCTTGGATCTTTCTGGCTGCTTCTTTTTCTAGAACCTTCTCCTCAGGTCCCAGGCGGAGGGGAGATCCTGATGAGTCTGACACGGCAGGCCTGGAGTGGCTGTTCTCATAAACAAGAGTGGAACAAAGGGAGTCACTGTTCACCAGGAGGCCTGGTGGGCCTGGGCTGGGGGCTGATTTGTGCCCTCAGTTTTCTGAAGTTAAAAGTAAGTCTGCATTAAAAAACCCGCAAATGTATATATATAGATGTATGTGTGTACACACGTGTGTGTATCTTGAGACTCCAGCTCCTATGGAGACCCTGTAAGTCAATCACTGCAAAATGACCCAAGATGGCCATGCCAACTTTGGTGGCAACTCTTGGGGGCGCGGCCTCTGTGAGGTCCTTGCAGCATCCTACCGGCTTGGTGAACCCAGGGGTGTTGTTTTCCTTAAAATGGCTTGAACAGGGAGGGAACGCACCTTGGCGGGACCCGTCACACACACTGGCACTGCAGAGTCAGCACAAGGCATAACCCACACTCAGCGTCCTGCGGTGAGGTTGGCCACATTTGTGCCTTGGGAGCCCCAGCTGGTTTGGAGCTGAAGATTGTCCGCCCTGTAGTCACAGTGCTCCAGATGTTCCAGACCTTTTCAGCAAGGGTTGGAGCTAAGGAGAAGATGGACAACCTGTCTCTTTCATCCCCATGGGAGAACCCTGGGCTCTGCTTGGAGACAGGGACAGGAGGGCTCAGGCTTTGTTCCAGCTGCATTTGGGGTCAAGGCAGGTGTTTGGGGCAGGGCAGCCTGACTCCCAGGAGGAGGCTTCTGTGTCTGTGAGGCACATTCACTGCCAATGAGTTTCTGCAGCCACCAGGGTCTTTTGTCCTCTGTCCTCCTGGACACCACCCACTGCCCACGTGTCAACCCTTATAGGATGGGGTGGAGGTCTTGCATCCAGAGAAAACCCCTTTGAGGATCTACCTAACTAAGGCTCCCTGTAGGCAGGCTGAGCCCCAGAGAGGTGAGACCAGGAGTTTTATGGTAGCTTTTATCTGCCTACAGCGACGAGGGACAAACTTCCCTTGAAGGCCAGAAAATGCCCCAATGCCCCATGTCTGTGCACATAGGCTGTGAGAGGAGGCCATGACATGACCAGCCCACCTCGCTGTGGCTCTGGGTGGACCAGGGCACTGGGACACTGACATGTCTTCCTTCAGTGGCCTGGCTGTACTAAAGTCTCAGCATCACCCCAAGAGCACAGCGAGCTGTACTGGGACACTTTGCAGCCTCATTAACATGCGTGGCAGGGTCTCTGCCTTGCCACTTGTGGCCATTCCAGTTGGGATTATTTCTGTCCCAGGGAGCTTGTCCTAGCATGATGGGGTGTTGGCAGGTGCCCAAGCTCCACTCATCAGATGCAGTGTCACCTGTGGTAACTCTGCCACCGTCTCCATGTCCCTGGAGGGCAGAGTGACCTCCGGCTGAGAACCACCGGTCAACAGTCATTGCTTTGGAGGTAGAAGTCCTTCTCACGACCACGGTTACCAGATTGAGGGCACAGGAAGAAAGGACCAATACAAGTGCTTCCAGGATCCAAGCATGGGGAGGAGGAGAGGCTTCACCCACGGCTCTAGAAAATGCTGACTGAGAGCCACGTGCACACGAGCTGCACAGAGGGGACCTTCCTGCCAAACCACTGTGCTACGTTTTCCTCAGCTGGAGCCAGAGACTCAGGAGGGGAAGGAGGCTGCGAAAGGTTCTCCAGCTCAGCAGGGGCTGGCCAGCATTTAGGAAGAGGTGCTTCCCGCCAGGTGTCTCCAGCATCTCAGCTCCTTTGAAGAAGTGCTTCATTCCTGTGGTAAGTGCATGAGCAGTGTTGGGCTCTGACAGGCAATTCCTTTATTTTCAGGGCAGCCCCCAGCAGGGCCTGACAATCAGGTCCCTGTTCATGGTCCAGGTGGGGGTACACGAACCCTGAGGCTGTAAGCTAGGTCTGCCTGCCAGGTGCACAGGCCACGCAGGCAGCCCAGGGTCTGGCCCCAGGTGGTAAAGATGAGCCAGGCCTCCAACATTCCTCCTGGAGCAGCAGAAGCCCCTTATCTTACCAGCCTGAGGATGGTGGTGGCTCTTGAGGTGCCACTTGAGGTCGTAGCAGGGAAGTTGCAGCCTTGATGTGTGTCTACATCTGGAGAAGGTGTGTCTGCTCTGCAGTTTGCAGGGTGGGAAGCAAAGTCGCTCCACCTTTAGGAGACACGGCCTTCCTGCTGCCCAGAATGAGGGTGGGTGGCAGTGGTCTCCGGTCCTGAGTGTCTCTGCAGTTTGGGAACTTCTCTGCCAGGGATGGGGCACTGCCACATTGGCCTTCTCTAGGCCCCCTCGTCACTGAGCTGGGCCTGTCCTACAGCCAGGGCCTGCCTCCTCCCTCTTGGGCATCTGGGCCCTCTGGGAGACAGGTGGTCACTGAGCTGCCCCCCTTGCCTCTGTGCAGGACTTGGTCTCAGAGATGTGGCCTCTTGTCTTCTCCAGCCTAAATGTGACCTGCTGGAAGGGGCCTAGGACCTAGCTGTCCCTAGCTTGCACTATGATGACATGCGCTCAGCACATTGGAAGGGGAAAGGAAGCTGCACGCTGCCCATCTGCAAACATGCCGGCCACCTACTGCAGGCGTCCCCAGAATGCACGATACCCTGTGATCAGCACCTGTGGTCGGCACCTGTGCTCAATGGGCCACGGACCGAGACTACCCCAGGAATGGAGTGGAGAGTCAGGTGCCAATCCGGGCGGAGGGTCCTTCCAATATCATGTGATCCAGAATACCTTGTCACTCACTTTTTAAGAGACGTTGTTAGTTGTTTAAGGCATTCTCTGTGGTGCTCACAGGAGACTGGGGCCTCCATAACAATCCAGTTTGTGGGTGTGGACATCGCGGGAAAGCTTCTGGACCCCGGAATGGGTCACATTGCCCCTTTCTCTTGGGCAGAGAGGTCTGAGCAGCACAGGGTGGGTACCCAGAGTCAGACTATGTACAGGGCTCTCCCTGGCTTCTAGGCAGACTCCCCTGGCTGCTCCTGACTCAGGTGAAAACTTCGTGCAGGAGAAGATGCAGAGGCTGGTGTCAGAGGTCCAGCCATAAGGGTGGCCAGCGTGGCTACCTCCAAGCCCCTATCCTGAGCCATGGTTGTCAGGCTCCCTTGCCAAGCCCAGGGGCACAGTGAGGGTGAAGTGAATCGAGGCTCTGTCAGCTGGAGGGTCCCTCCAAGAAGTCTGGGTCACATTAGATAGAACGTAAGTGGGTGGCCCCTAGGACAGTCCAGGCCCCTCAAGGCACAGGAGTCTGCAGGAGCCAGGGCAGAGTGAGGCTCCTTGATGACACATTTTCTAATGACCCCAAGGACAGACCCAGAGCCTGTGGGTGACCCTACAGGTATCCTGCTGGGCAGCTCCAAGAAATGGCAAGAAGTGCCCCAGGGCCTTCCCTCCCCAGAACTTAGCATGCCCTGTAAACTTCACTGCCTCAGGCAACGTGCTCTCCACACCCGGTTAACTTCAGCCACAGGAGGGAACTTGCAGGGGAGGGGCGACGGGCCCATGGACTTCCTTCCGTTTCTCCGCCTTTCTTGCTGGGACCTGTGTTCTAGTTCCCCTCAGGGCACTGCCCAGAAGTGGCACTCAGCCTGATTGAGGATCCTTCTGCCAGGTTGCCCACGATCCCAAGAGGTCCCGAGCACCCTCCCGCCCCCGAAGGCTGCAGAGGACGGCTCCTCCCCATCGCCCTGTCACTTGTCACACGATGGAACTTTTATGAGGACCAAATGTGGCCCGACCTCCACCCCGAGCTGTCTATTGTTCATTAAACTGGGCAGAAGCCTTGGGGGGGAGCCCTGAAATTTAGAGGGGGACAAGCTGGGGGCGGGGGCTGTCTAATGTCTGTTTTCAATATGTGGCCAATCACGGCCTCTTTTTTTCCTGTTTAGTATAATTTTATACTGGGTGTATGTATTTAGGGCCGGAATGGCCTGACAGTGATGATTAATACCGTGCATCAGGAGATTCCAGCGCAAGCGTTCGGAACAAGCTGTGCGGAGCGGCTCTCATCAGATGGCCAGACCCGCAGGCCTATTAAAAGCAGCAGGAGGCCTTGAGGCTTAATCACAGAGGCTGGGCCCGTGGAGGGAGAAGAAAGGGAAATGGAGGGACAGGGGAACAAATAAAACGATAGAGCAGGGGCAGAAATGCTACTGCAACCCCTCCCCTCCCACTGCTGCTAGTGGCAAGGGGGGAGTGGGCGCTGGAGGGGAAAGAGAGGCAGCAGAGAGCATTTGGGGGAAGAAAAACAATTAAAAACTGCAGCCAGCCTCAGGGGACCAGGCTGCCCTGCCATGGGAAGTGTCGTGAGGATGGGCATGGCTGGGGGACAGGCAGAAATAAATTAGCGTATGGGCACAGTGGGACCTCAGGGGCAGTGGAGGGGGTGGCCTGGGAGTGGGGAGACGGCTTGTGAAGATCAGAGGAGAAGAGCCCCCACTTTGAAATGCTGATGGGCCCTGGAAGGATGGCCACCTGCCTGTTTGCCAGGAGCTGTAGGGATTGTCCTACTGGAGGTGGCATTTCTCACGGCACAACCCTGCTCCCTCCTCAAGGCATTCTCTCTGGATGTAAAGTTTGTGGTCATCCTGTCCTCTCTAGAGCCTGGGGCTGGGGTTGGAGGTGGCCATGGACAAGCCCAGTCCTCCCTCAATGCCAGCTCACAGGCACTATGTGCCTCTCAGGGCTGGTGTGTGAGTTCTCACAGGGGGTCAGAACCCCCAGATGGGCTGGAGATCGGGGGAATGGTGCATGGGGAAATAAGTCAGAGATGGGGGTTGTGATGTGGGGAATTAAGAGGGAGGGGTAGAGGGAGGAAGAGAGATAAGGAAGCTCAAACATGGAGGATATGGCCAAGTCAGACAGGAGATGCGGTGCAGGTGAAATATAGTGAAGGTAAATGTGGTGCAGGTGAGGTATAGTGAAGGTGTAGTGCAAGTGAGGTGTGGTGCAGGTAAGGGGCAGCGCAGGTGGGGGGTGGTGCAGGTGATGGGGTGCAGGTGAGGTATTGTGTAGTGCGGGTGAGCTGTGGTGCAGGTGAGCTGTGGTGCAGGTGAGCTGTGGCACAGGTGAGCTGTGGTGCAGGTGAGCTGTGGTGCAGGTGAGGTATGGTGTAGGTGAGCTGTGGTGCAGGTGAGGTATGGCGCAGGTGAGCTGTGGTACAGGTGAGCTATGGTGCAGGTGAGCTGTGGTGCAGGTGAGGTATGGCGCAGGTAAGCTGTGGTACAGGTGAGCTGTGGTGCAGGTGAGCTGTGGTGCAGGTGAGGTATGGCGCAGGTGAGCTGTGGTACAGGTGAGCTGTGGTACAGGTGAGCTGTGGTGCAGGTGAGCTGTAGTGCAGGTGAGGTATGGTGTAGGTGAGCTGTGGTGCAGGTGAGCTGTGGTGCAGGTGAGTTGTGGTGTAAGTGAGCTGTGGTGCAGGTGAGCTGTGGTGCAGGTGAGGTACGGCGCAGGTAAGCTGTGGTACAGGTGAGCTGTGGTGCAGGTGAGCTGTGGTGCAGGTGAGCTGTGGTGCAGGTGAGCTGTAGTGCAGGTGAGGTATGGCGTAGGTGAGCTGTGGTACAGGTGAGCTGTGGTGCAGGTGAGCTGTGGCGCAGGTAAGCTGTGGTACAGGTGAGCTGTGGTGCAGGTGAGCTGTAGTGCAGGTGAGGTATGGCGCAGGTGAGCTGTGGTGCAGGTGAGCTGTGGTACAGGTGAGCTGTGGTGCAGGTGAGCTGTGGCGCACGTGAGGTATGGCGCAGGTAAGCTGTGGTACAAGTGAGCTGTGGTGCAGGTGAGCTGTGGATCTGGAGAGCTTTGGGGCAGGTGAGATGTGGCTATGGTGAGCTGTGGACCAGGTGAGCTGGGGTGCAGGTGAGCTGTGGTGCAGGTGAGGTAGGGCGCAGGTGATCTGTGGTGCAGGTGAGCTGTGGTGCAGGAGAGGTTTGGCTCAGGTGATCTGTGGTGCAGGTGAGCTGTGGTGCAGGTGAGGTATGGTGTAGGT